>PVKU01006022.1:0-111627 GCA_004027475.1 Anoura caudifer
TAAAATGAAGGAGAGAATTCTAGAAGCAGCAAGGGATAAGGGCACAGTCACCTACAAAGGAGTTCCCATCAGACTGTCAGCTGATTTCTCAAAAGAGACCTTACAGGCAAGAAGGGGCTGGAAAGAAGTATTCCAAGTCATGAAAGGCAAGGACCTACATCCAAGATTGCTCTATCCAGCAAAGCTGTCATTTAGAATGGAAGGGCAGATAAACTGCTTCTCAGATAAGGTCAAGTTAAAGGAGTTCATCATCACCAAGCCATGATTATATGAAATGTTAAAGAGAAATGTTATATGAAATGTTTATGAAATGTTGCCTCATAAAAAGAAGATGAAAAATATAACAGTAAAAAGACAGCAAACTCAAAGATATTAACAACCACACGTAAAACAAAACCAAACTAAGCAAACAACTGGAACAGGAACAGAAACACAGAAATGGAGATCACATGGAGCGTTAGCAACAGGGGAGTGGGAGGAGGAGAGAGGGGGAAAAGGTACAGAGAATAAGTAGCATAGACAGTGGGTAGAAAATAGACAGGCGGAGGGCAAGAATAGTGTGGGAAGAGTAGAAGCTAAAGAACTTCATGGACATGAACTAAAGAGGGGAATGTGGGTGGGAGGGGGTGTGCAGGGTGGAGGGGAATGATGGGGGAGAAATGGGACAACTGTAATAGCATAATCAATAAAATATATTTAAAAAAAGAAAAAAGAAAACAAGTGTTGGCAAGGATGTAGTGCAACCTAGAACAATCATTCATTCCAGTGGGAATGTAAAATGGTGCAGCCACTGCCGAAAACATTTTGGCAACTCCTTAAAGTTAAATAAAGCATTACCATTTGACCCAGCAATTCCAATTCAAGATATATAAACCCAAGAGAAATTAAGACAGGTACAGAGACAAAAACGTATACACCAATGTTCATAGCAGCATTATTTATAATAGCCCCAAAATGGAAATAACCCAAAAGTCCAGCAATACCTGTGAATGAAGTATTGATACATGCTACAGTGTGGATAAACTTTGAAAACACACCAAGTGAAAGCTAGGCACAAATACTATATATTAAATGGTTCCATACAGACAAAATGTCCAAAAGAGGCAAATCTATGGGGACGAAAAGTAAATTAGTGGTTACCAGGGGCTGGGAGGAGGAAAAAATGGGGAGTAATGGGGAAAAAAGTGATGAAATGTTCTGAAACTATGAATGAAATAAAACCACATAAAATACTTTAAAATGGCTAAAATTGTGAATTTTGTTATGTTAATTTTACCTCAATTAAAAATTTTTTTTAATGCTGCTGTTCCCTGGGGTTCAATCTGCTGTTTCTCACAGATGAGACCGTTTTCCCAGGTGATCTCACCAATCTATTTACATTCTTGGCAGACTCCCAGAAATCAGCCTACAAATTGGGGGTGGGGACTAAGAGCATCCCCCCATTATGCAGTCTCGCAAATTAGTGACTTGGCCTTCCTGCCCTTGACTGACTGCCTGGCAGGCTGGGGAGGGAGGAGGTATATGAATTCAATTATTAATTCAACAAATACTTATCAAGGGACTGATTCATACCTGGAAATGGGATGGCAAATGGAAAGAACCAGGGCAGGTAACAGTGGGCATTCTTTTTGAGACACAGCAAGTGCTGGTACACCTGGAAAGCTGAGTCAAGGGGCGAGCGGTAGGAAACTGGGTCTGAGAGGCAGCCAGGCAGCAAACGAGAACTTGATCCTACATGTGATGAGAGCCACTGGAGTGTTTAAGGGAGAGGGTGACACGATTTGACTGATAAAGGTCCACTGTTGCTGTTTGCCTAAAAAGGGGCAAGAAGGGGGCATTTGGCAGGCCACTACCAGTCATACGTGGAAGCAGGAGGTTGACGTGACCAGAGAACCGAGCCGGACTGCAGGCGGTGCTCGGGGACTGCGGGGTTGCTGCGGGTGCAGCAACGCGTGCCTCCCACGTGGTGGCTGACCCGCAGAGCAGTGCTGGGAGTGTTTCCACTCTGTGATCAAAAAGCAGGTCCCCGCCCAGCCACTTGAAGGGCTTTCCTCCCTGAGTGCCCTGCCAGCGTCCCTCTGAGCACAGCAGCACACGTCAGAGATGGGCAGGTGGCACTGTGGACAGCACTGTGGAAGCTGGCAGTGAGTGAGGCGTGACGGCACGGGGACGTGAGTGGGTCCCTTGGGGCAGCATTTCTCAAAGGGCGGCCCCACATCAGGGTCCTCTTGATGGGGCCGAGAAACACCTGTTAAAAGGCAGATTCAAGGCTGCTGGAACTGGCTTCTTGGGTGGAGTCCAGGAACCTACAATACTACCAAACAGCCTTGGTCGTTTTTGTGCATGCTGAAGACGGAGGAGCACCTTCCCACGGGGGTCTTCTTCTCTTCCCTTGCTCATGAATATGAAGGCTTTGAGTCCTGAATATTCACTTGTGTACCTTGTTGCCTCTAATAGGTTTTTAGTGGATTCTGGGCAATGTTCCCAATAATTGATCTGCAAAAATGATCATTTTTCCTATTTCTTTCCACATTTTATTCCTTATATTTTCACTAATTGTGTTGTTCCATACCTCCAAAAGAATACTAAATAGCAGTTGATAACAGACACCTTTCCTTGTTTCTTCCTTCAGTGGCAAGCTGAGCATAATGCTGGCTATTGGGTAGGCTGGGCTAAGTGGGGTTAGGTAGAGTTGAGTTGGGTTAGGGTTGGGTTGGGTTGAGTTGAGCTGGGATGGAATGTGGGGGTGCAGGAGAGAATATATGTGTGTCCATCCATAGAGTGTTAGTTTACAATGTTAAACAAGTATTCAATTATTCATAATCTATTGAGTTTTCAAAGTCACAAATGGATTTTTAAATCTTTTAAGCATCTGTGTAAATACTTAACAATTTGTACATTTCATCTGTTAATAAGGTAAATTTTATTAGTATATTTTTCTAATAGTAAAACAAATTCACATTCCTGGAATAAATTCCACTTGTTTATGGTGGCTCTTCTTTCAATGTATTGCCAAAGTCTATTGACCAGTATTTTAATTAGGATTTTTCTGTTGCGGACCGTTCAGCCTGGTTTCAGGAGCTGTATCCCTACCCCATGGCTGGGCTGCATAAGAGCCCAAGGGACCGGTTTCTTCTGAGTCTGTTCTGCCATGAGGACCCGAGCCACTAAGGAGACAAAGCTTATCTCCCTGGCAGGAGCACCGCTTCTGCTTCATCCATATCTGGCCCCCAATGCTTGGTCAGTTAGCCAATGACGTGTAAGACCCCTCAAGGGAGGGGCAACCCAAGCCAGACACGACCACCTGGAAGGCCCTCATGGAAGGACTCGGGGGGGCTGCAGCAAAGAGGGGGTGATGGACCCTCACCCCCTCGGCTATTCTGACATAGCCTGAGTCCCCATTTCTGTCTGGGAGAAGTCTCCCTGATCTTTTGCTTCCTGGCTCTAACCAGCTTAAGCCTAAAACTGTGAGGGAGGGCGGTGCAGCCCTGTGCAGGCTAGGGTGGGCTCCTTGGGTGATCTGGCATAAGAAAGAATTCGTAAAGTCCTGTGAAACCTGCTTTGCTAAGAGTGCTCTCATTTAAATGACAAGGGTCCGAGGAGGAAATGAGTACGTCTCCCAAAGTTTTGCACCCCCTTTCCTGACAGACACTGACTCAGATTAAGCCCTCAGATTTCTTTGATCCTTGCCTCCTGACATACCTGTATTCCTGTGTATGTGAACCCAATAAAAGCCCATTGAGGAAGGGGCTCTTGGCCTTTCTCCTTTGAGAGATTGATCACCTCCCCAAGCAGATCATGTCTTGGTAGACTTATTTCCATCCATGACGAAGGGATGGGGCTCTGCAGGTGGAGCCCCCCCCCACATTTTTCCATTGATATTCTATAAAAAATACTGACATGCAACTCCATCCTTTCTTGTTTTCTTAAACTATTATTGTTGAGCTAGACATCAAATTATTTTTGATTACCCCAAATAATTTGTTTTCTGTTTTTCAAAAGCTCAATAAAATTTCTCTGTGAAACCATCCAGGCCAAGTGCTTTTCTTCAGAATGGTGGGGGTGGCAGTGCAGCGAGCTGCGTGACCATGTACTTAACCTTCTCTATAGCCATCAGGTCTTTTTCTTCTTCTTCTTCTTCTGAGGTCAGCTTTGGTCATATATATTTTCTTACAAAATCACCCAGGTTCATCCACGTTCTGAAATAGTTTTCCATGAGTTAAACAAAACAGACCTTTATGAGAAGTTTCATTTCCTATGCATCTATAGTTTCCCCTTCCCCCTACTACCAGACCATATTTTGCATATTTGTGCTTTAAAATCACATGTACCTTGTTTAGAGTACATATTTATACATTCTATTGGTTCTTCCTAAGAATAAGATACTGGCTTCTGCATGTCTTTTCAGTTATTCTTCTGTTTTCTAATCGGTCTATTTATGTATTCATTTTCCTACATAAGTAAGATTTTACATTTTTAATATATACATAGTAGTAGTCTAATATCAGATTCCTAAGTTTAAAAAATCATTGAAAATACGGCTTATTTTTCCTTAAGTTGTAAGAAGAACTCCATCAACAGGTCCTGTTTGGTTAAGGTTAGTCTGAGAAGGTTCTTTGGAAGCCCCCAACACACAGAATCTCCTAAGTCCTTCCCAACAACAGAACAGTCCCTAAAACTGGTTCTAGAAAACATTTTAAATGCTTCTGTTTCCTCATTATCTTAAGCCCAAAAGTATACACTTTTAAGCTTACATTTAAAAGAAATACAGATATAGATAATATTTTAGAAGGCCTCCCACACCCTTTTGGGGATAGATTGATTCTGTAATGACTAGAATAAGAAAGTCAAACGCACGATTGTGTTTCCACTGTAATCTTCCAGCAGCTTTGGAAACTGTTTGCTTTGTTACAGTGTCCAACCCAGACATCTCCTCCAGTGCCTTTGCTGATCAGAATTAACTATCAACTTTGGATGCCTGCCCACTTCAAATACTCCCAAAAGTAACGGAGAGACATTACATCAGCGGGGTTACAGAAAGATTAATGGGCTTTGTTTGGAGATGCAAACAGTAATTATACTTACCGCATACTTCTAACTACGGTTTGGCTTTTTTTACCTGAATCCAAGTGAATCTAGTTGGGCATTTGCATATAGTTTAATGATAACAATAATGTGTAGTTAACAGATATTCATTGGAATATAAAAAATTTACTTGGCATTTTCCCAGCTAATTGTTTTTACAGCTTGCCGTCACTTATGCATTAGCTACATTCATAAAAAGGTTTACATAAAGCAAATATTTTCATACTAAATCCCATTTTCCCACTGTTGCCCAATATTAAATCCTGAGTTGCATTTCTATAGGAAAATGTTGGCGCCAATACATCATAAAAATTATAATTAAATATCTAAACATGTATGCAAGAAATGGGTTCATTTAATCAATTATTTTAGAAACCACATTTTATCCTCTCACCTGCAATAAGAATTAATCAAATGGATAAACATTTTGTTCCACAGTCCCACAACCATTAGAAGGACATGCATCTTTTTAAAAATGCAGAGTTTTGGTGACTTCCTGGGCAGTGAAACTAGAAATACAATTTTTCGCTGGACTGCCATACAGAGGAGGAATGTGGCCAGGTTCAGGCAATGCATGAAGTCTCAGGCTATTGATAATCATCACGTAGAGTCTCAGAAATTTCTTCTACTGGTAATACACTTTTTCATCATAATCCATACCAGATGATTTATTGGAATTATATACATCCTTTGGAGCCAATGCCATCATTTGACTAAAAGACTAGTTATCAAAGAAATGGGAAAAGGGACTTGCTCAATTACCTGGACCCTTTCACACTGTAAAAGGGTAAAAAGCCCCTATTTACTAAAACAGAGGAGTATCTGAAACTTTTTGAAAACTCTCCTACTTTCAACTACAGGTACTTTGAAGTAATGCTAAGCTATTTAAGTTAATTTTTTATTTTTCTGGCACAAGACCACATGGAACGCAATGATCTACGGTGTCCTTTTCCTGTGTTGCTGCTGATAACCCAGGTACACCTTTCGTCAAGAAGTCAGTGTGAACTTACTCCAGGATGTGCACTAAACTGAGCATCACCAAATCCTCTTAATCTTTGCTGTGTACCAGGAGGCAAAAACACGGTGACAAATAAGGCAGTACTGCAAAGATATAACGTTGATATTCAATCTGACTACCACACACGTGAACAAGTTCATTGATATTTAGAGCTTTCAAAGGCTAACAGGTCTGACCTCTGATCATGCTAATTTACTCCTATTCACAATATGGATAAGAGATTGCATTTTTGGTGACTTCCAGCCAAGATGGAGGTGTAGGTGGACACACTGTGCCTCCTCGCACAACCAAAATTAAGGACAACAAAGATTTAGAAACAAGAAAACAACCAGAACTCATAGAAAATTGAACTGTACGGAAGTCCAACAAGCATTCATCCAGACAGGTAAGAGGGGCGGAGTCATGGCAGAAAAAAGTGGAGATTGGTGGACCCGGGCAAACAGGCAGCAGCTGCTGGCAGATCCCAGGCCTGCAGGCGGTGGCTAGCAGACCCCAGGAGCCCAGGTGGCGGCTAGCGGCCTCCCGGCACGGGGTGGCAATGGTGCAGACCCAGTGAGGCAGTGCAAGGCAACGGGCTGACCAGGTCATCCCACGTTCACACGCAGATAATCCAGCCAAAGGGGAAGCAGCAGAGGGACTGGAATCCAAGAGAGAGCAGAGCAAGCACCATTGTTCCCTCTCAGACCCCAGCCCATACAGCCTCACTACCCAGCAACTGGGCTGCCCTGCCCTGGGGAACACCTAAGGCTCCACCTCTCACTACAGAACAGCTCAGACCAGACCAAAAAAAAAAAAAGGCTCAAACGGGAGAATAAATCAAAGCCACAGGGCCAATTCATCTAAGTGACCAAGAGATAGCCAACCTATCAGATGCACAGTTCAAAGAACTGGTGATCAGGATGCTCACAGAATTGGTTGATTTTGCTCACAAATTAGGTGAACAAATGAAGGCTACAATAAGTGAAATGAAGGAAAACGCAGAGGGAACCAAGAGAGATGGGAGGAAAACTGGGACTCAAATCAATGGAGTGGACCAGAAGGATGAAAGAAACAAACAAACAGAAAAGAATGAAGAAACAAGGATTTAAAAAATGATGAGAGGCTTAGGAACCTCCAGGACATCTATAAACGTCCCAACATCCGAATTATAGGGGTACCAGAAGGGGAAGAGGAAGAACAACAAGTGGAAAACTTATTAGAACAAATAATAAAGGAGAACTTCCCCTATCTGGCAAAGGAAATAGATTTCCAGGAAGTCCAGGAAGCTCAGAGAGTCCCAAAGATGTTGGACCCAAGGAGGAATACACCAAAGCACATCATAACTACATTACCCAAGATTAAAATGAAGGAGAGAATTCTAGAAGCAGCAAGGGATAAAGGGACAGTCACCTACAAAGGAGTTCCCATCAGACTGTCAGCTGATTTCTCAAAAGAGACCTTACAGGCAAGAAGGGGCCGGAAAGAAGTATTCCAAGTCATGAAAGGCAAGATCCTGCATCCAAGATTGCTCTATCCAGCAAAGCTTTCATTTAGAATGGAAGGGAAGATAAAGGGCTTCTCAGATAAGGTCAAGTTAAAGGAGTTCATCATCAGCAAGCCCTTATTATATGAAATGTTAAAGGACTTACCTCAGAAAAAGAAGATAAAATATGACAGTAAAAAGACAGCAAACTCACAGATATTATTAACAACCACACCTAAAACAAAAGCAAACTAAGCAAACAACTGGAACAGGAACAGAAACACAGAAATGGAGATCACATGGAGGGTTAGCAACAGGGGAGTGAGAGGAGGAGGGGGGGAAGGTACAGAGAACAAGTAGCATAGATGGTGGGTAGAAAATAGACAGGGGAGGGCAAGAATAGTGTGGGAAAAGTAGAAGCCAAAGAACTTATGACACATGGACATGAATTAAAGAGGAGGAATGTAGGTGGGAGGGGGTGTGCAGGGTGGAGGGGAATGATGGGGGAGAAATGGGACAACTGTAATAACATAATCAATAAAATGTATTTTAAAAAGGAGATTGCATTTTTGTCACTCTGCAAATGTTTTTCTGTGAGCAAAAAGCTTTCGAGAATATTCTTAAATAAGCCGGTCATGATATCCTAATTTCCCCAAAGAGCAGATGTTTTGTGAGTTGGCACGGCGTCACAGAAAATGCATGAGCTTTGAGGACAGCATCCTGGGTTGCAAAGTCGGCTCAGTCCTTTACTGGTCATGTGACCCTGGGTAAATTATATCTGGTGCTGGGTCACAGCAGGAAATCACAAGGGTTTGCCCTCTCTCTTTCTTGCCAGCTAACCCATCGTCCTTCTGAGACATTCCACAATGTTTCTATGATGCTTCAAGCACCCCTTGTACCTTGTTGTCCCCTGTAAATAACTGAGCGGTTTTGCCACCAGCTCTTCCAGTCTAGGGACTGCACTGGTATGTCTACTTGGGGAGATCCAGGGCAGGCGACAGTCACATTGGCTGGTCTACAGCCTTTCACGTCACATAGGAAACCTGACATTTGGTTCACAGTCACTCAAGAATGCCAATACACTTCAAACTACCAAGCAGCATTCAGAAGATACACTGATAAATTCAGATACTGTGAAAACCAATTAAACAAATCATCAGAAGAATTTGATGTAACATAGTAAATAATGTAACTTTCACTATATTTTTGCTTTTTATGACTTAAAGGACATTTATTTACATGTTTGGGATTATGTTATATCTATATAGACTATTCTGTGACCTGTCAGTCAACCACAGTATAGGAGTCTAGTAACTCATTTATCTTCAAAGAAATGCATCTTAACCAGAGAATGTCAACAAATAAGAAGGAAATAAAGAAACCACGTGGGGCAAGGTTCTGATGTGTGAAGCCAAGAAAAAGCCTGGGAAATTAGTGAGTGATAAGCTCCCAGGATATTCAAACTGAGAGAGGCAGTAAGCCATGATGAGAATAATACATTAGAAAATTAAATATATAGTCCAAATATTACTGCCTAAGAGAGAAGAGCTAAAGAGTTGCAACTACTCATGTTCATCTCAAGGAGAGAAAAAAGGGCTGAGGAAGGAGGAGTGAAAAACGCATGTGAGCAAATGGTGAAAAGTACTCAATGATGCTGCTCATGCTATTAAAATTATTTTATTATTGTATATTACATTAGATATGTACACTATTGAAGCTAAACATAAAAAAAACTTATTTGCATTTAGGGAAGATCAGAACATACGACAGTTTTATTGTTTTTAAACGAGATATGTAGACAACTAGTTAAGTTCAATACGGCAAACATCTCTTAGTGCCTTAAATGACTTGGAGAAAGCGCTTCACATGTTCTTAAAAACAGGGTGTCAAGCAAAATCAACGTCACTCAAACTCAGTGTGCCTACGGTTCTGGAAGGATCTGAGGAAGCAGTGTGGAGAACTCCAAAAAGCTGAGACCCACATGGGACTAAAGTAAGAGTGTATCTTGAGCCAATTGTAGTTATCCTTTTTGTTACTCTCCTGAAAAATTCACTTAAGAGAACAAAGGAAAGCTTTGAAAACGACTATACAACCTTAATTGCAGAGGATAGACGGCACTTCTCGGGAGACAGAGAGGGAGATCTGCAGAGCAGTCAGGGACCGCGGGACTCCGAGGACGCCAGCGCAGCAGAGCCACCGACGCTGCCAACCATGACCGTGTGAGTGGCTCAGGAGGCTCAATCACCCAGCGCGTGCCTAAGAAATCCCGTCCAGAAACTGGACACTTCGGAGCTGGGGAACTAAGAACGAAGTCAACCAGCTGAAGAGCTAAACCTATGATCTCGGTTGTCATTTGATTCTTGCGTTATCAAAATGAAATTCTAATAAAATCAAAATAAGTATATTCTTTTACTTCTCAAATTGAAGTACAGGACCCCCCTGCAAATGCTTGTGAACCTTGTATAAGACCATATAATTTCTTCAACAGAGGAAGAAGTAAATGATTCCCACACTATTCTGGGGCTGGTGTTCTGAAGGGCTGATTTCTGCTCAGACATAGGGGAAAAGGAAGTCTTATTCACTGTAGTCCTAGCATCTTGTTATCTGGTAATGATTACCAAGCACTCACAAGAAGTCTAACAAACTTTTGCGAACTGAGGGAGTGAGCGTAGCTGACTTTTACCAAGCAGTTTACCATATGCCAGCATTGTACAAACAACTCAGCTAATCCTCACGATAGCCTCACACAGTAAATACCATTGTTATTTCCATTTTACAGCTGAAGGGACTGAAGAACAAAGAGGCTAGCCCTGATTGGTGTGGACTGAGCACTGGCCTTCGAACCAAAAGGTTGCAAGTTCGATTCCCAGTCAGGGCACATGCCTGTGCTGTGGGCCAGGTCTCCAGTTGGAGAGGCAACCTATCAATGTTTCTCTTGTACACTGATGTTTCGCTCCCTCTCTTTCTCCCCCACCCCCGCTTCTAAAAAAAATAAAATCTTAAAAAAAAAAGAATAGAAAGGCTAACTTACTGGCTTAAGGAGGGCCAGATCTAAACACAGGCAGACGGGCTCCACAGGCCGCCTTAACTGTGACACTGCACTACTACAGGCCCCTCAACGTGAGGGCACATGATGGAGAGGGAGGACACGGGGCTCTCAAATGCCAGGCTCTGAGCTCTGTGGGAGCAAAGCACATCAGGCCCACAGCAGGGTGAGTCCAAAATAAAAGGATGCACGTGGCATCTGGCGGGCGACATGCTAGTAGGAGGGCACCACTCAGCTGTGGCCGTGGGCTCTCCAAGGGCGTCTTCACGTTTGGCAGGATCAACGACCTCGAGGCAGCTGCACAGTACACCGATGAGGTCAGGCTAGACCTGTGATTTCCATTCTCGGCTATGTGTGAAAACAACGGGCTAACAAGTCAGTAAGAAAAAGACAATCCAATCAACAGGAAAATAAGCAAAGGTTATAAAGTCACAATTCACAGGAAAGGAAATATGAATGACTACATGTATGAGAAGATGGTCAACTTCAATCGTAAAGAAATGCACATCAAAATGCCAAAGAGGTATTATTTTTCACCTAATTATATCAAAGAAAAAACCCCAAAAGATTCAACACAGCTTGTCTCTAGTCTAGATTCCTGTAATAACCTCCTAACTGTTCTCTTAAAAGTGATCCTCCCAGAGGGTGAGTCAGAGCATGTCTTACGTCACTCAAATCCCTGCAAGGGTTCTAAGCTTCATTCGGAGGAAAAGCCAAAGTCCTTACAACGGCCTGCAGGGCCCTACTCTGCGGCTCCAAGTCTTCTCTCTGACGTGGACTCATGCCTCTGAGTACTTCACCTTCTCCACGGCAGCCACGCCAGCCTCCTTCCTCATCCTCATTCACCACACAAGCGTCCGCCGCTCATGGCCCATCTCCCACTCCTCCCCAGACACCCTCAAAGTTCACTCCCTCTCCTCCCTGAAGTCCCTGCTCAAATCTCACCTTCTCCGGGGACTTTCCTGTTTAAAACTATCAATGTCATCCTTTCCTCTGGTCCATTTTCCATGTGTCCATAGTGCTTTCACTTCCTGACCTCTATAAAATATACCTATTATTTTTATTTTTTATTGTCTGTCTCCCTCAACTAGAAGGTAAGGTTCATCATGGCAGAAATTTAACTTAATTTTACTTTACTGAATATTTGTCTATTCTATTTATTGATATATCCAAAGTACCTATAAGAATGCCCCACATGTTGCTAAAATGTCAATAGAAGACATATACTGCAACATGGTTACAGCAAACCATCAGAACCAGAGTGTCCGTGAACACAGAATTAGGCAGGTAAGTCACAGAACCACCACACAGCGGACACTGAACAGTGCAGTCCTGTTTCCAGTGTGGCCAGTCAAGCTCTGATTGCATTAATCCTCCTGCAGGGAACTATATACACTGAACAAAATGTAAAAAAAAAAAAATCCCTGCTGAGGTGTTAGCAGACCTATATGGATATAGGTTTGTAAAATCTTCATATTAAAATTAGGAAAATGATGTAGTTCCTTATATACAAACATGAAATAATCTTTAAGGTATATTTCAAATTTTTAAAAAATCAGATTATTGTTATGGAATGAAACATTTTTAGTTTTTTAGATTTTTTTTTTATTGTTGACTGTTACAGATGTCCCCATTTCCCCCCCTTGCCCACCCTACTCAGTCCCCGCTTCCCACGTTCCCTGTGGCCATCACCACACAGCTGTCTGTGTCTGTGGGCCATGCATGTATGTTCTTTGGCTGATCCCTTCACCTTCTTTCACCTAGTCCCCCCTCCCTGCTCCCCGCTGACATTTATCAGTCTGTCCAATATGTCCATGCCTCTGTTTCTATTTTGTTCATCAGTTCATTTTGTTCATTCAATTCCACATGTAAGTGAGATCACAGGGTATTTGTCTTTCTCTGACTGGCTTATCTCAGCATAATACTCTATGGGCCCATCCATGCTGTTGCAAAACATAAGCTTTCCTTCTTTTTTATGGCTGCACAGTATTCCACTGTATAAATGTACCACAGCTTTTTAATCCACTTTTATCCATTGTATCCATCTTAGTGTTACAGTCTAATATAGAAAATCTTTCTATGTGATGATACAGGATCTTACTAGTTCATTTGGTATTTCGGTTCCTTTGGGTTTTAAGTCCACTTGACAATCTTCTTTCCTGGTTTATTTATTCATTTTATCTTTGTACCTACGCCAACAAAGAAATAAGACCACATTTTGTGACTACCCAGAAATTCTTTAAACAGGGAGACTGTAGCAAGGGTTCCCATGTTCTGCGAAGGAGGAAATGACCCTGCTTCCACTTGCGCTAACGGGAGATTTCACTGCGACAAGACCCGTGGGAGGCACAGGAGGCTGAAATGAAGGGTGTGGAGGCCCCACCCCAGACAGCTGGTTTTCCTCGTCATGAAGGAAGCGTCAGGAGTGTGGCATTACGGGCCAGACTTGGTGCCTTTTCTCTACAACTCTCTCAGACAACTCAGGATGAAGGTAAGTTCCTGTGCGACACTGAAACTAATAATTACATCGAGAAGGATATATTTAAGCACTTTAGAAGTGTCTACATATCTCGAGTCGCTTCTCCAAAACTTCATGTTTTAGGTAACTTTGAACAAGCCACCATAATTCCATTATTCTTGCTCTGGCTTAACATTATTTTTACTTCTCCTAAGCCATAAAATTTACAAAAGAAGGAAGTCATCTGCAAAAGTGTGCCTATATTTGGAAACAAAAACGAAATCACCCACTTAAGAGCCAAGAAGAGAGCTACCAGAGTACATAATAAAAACTTAAAAGTATATAAAATTAAAATGGTAGTAGCATTCAAATCCAAGAGGTGAAATATTCTAAGAATATCTACTCCAGTTGCATTAAGGGAAAAAAAATCAATTACTGATTCACTGGGCCAACAAATCCAGTAAGAATACCATTATGCTGCTTATAAGATCATTTGAAATAATAACTTTTTAAAAAGACTTAGTAGTCTATCAAAGGCCACTGCAAACATAACAGGTTTTTCCCATAAATCAAGTATATGGGAAAATATAAAATTATTCCATATTTCTGTATATTCTATAAAGAAATACTTTCAAAAGCCAAGGGCTTCCTATCACAACATATGGCATTATATACTGTTTACTGATCAATAAGCAAAAAGAAGAAAATTAACTGAAGTTAAAATAAAATATGTACCTTCCACCAGAAAAAGAATAGAATCAGCAGGGACAAATAAATGGAAATTACTAGAAGACATTTATTTAAAGATTGGTTACACATATAAAACATAGTGCCCTATGTTTCCGCATGCTTTGACTTATAAAATGACACCATAAACTCTGTTCCTCGTTAATCTAGATCAGGGGTCAGCAAACTTTCTCTGAAAAGAGCCAGACCGTAGGTGCCTTGGGCTCGGCACTCACACCAACGCGGCCCTGCCGCTGCAGGGACAGCAGCCACCGGTGACACAGGGTGAACGAGCGTGGCTCTGCTCCGGTGAAGCTTTATGTGGTCACTGAAATCTGAATTTCATATAATTTTCACACATTGCAAAATATTATTCTTCTGTTCTTTTTTTTTTTTTCTCCAATAATTTTCACAAGTACAACCTCAGACTGTGACTATACAAAAACAGGCAATGGCTGGATCTGGCCCATAGACTACAATCTGCCAACCCCTGATCTAGAAATACATGAAAAGTAGTTACTAGCAATACTTTCCAAACATTCTTTTTTATAATAGGATATAAATAGTGTTGCATTTTTACTATATCATTATTTTTCCAATAGTTTAAGTTCTAAAGCAGCATTATCTGCCAAAAATAATGACTAAACCAAAACAAAGCTAAAATGAAGTATTCTTAATATTTCAATGTCACAAAAAAGGTAATAAAACAGAAAAAAATGTTATTTCATTACACATACCTAGGTCATAAATTTCATATGATATTAACTTTGTTCTATATAATATTTGCCCATTGAACTACGATGGGTTTATTAGTAATATTTATGCCAAATTTAGAATTCCATTCACCCCACCTGCAAGAGGACTAGACTGTGGCCACAGGAGTTGTGGCATTTTCATGGTTAAAGCCACTCTCCGTGGTAAAACTGAAGTGCCCTGGAAAAGCCGCGGGACGGTGTGGAAACCGCGCCGCAGCTGTAGCTTACCTTTAGCTAGTTAAGGTCTGGAGCAAGCCAGCATTTCCCAGGGTCTGTTCTGCATCCACACGTGGTTCATTAACACAGCAGGACCCATGGTCAAACGAGTTTGGGAAATGCTGTACATTATACGCATTTCTAGAAGGTTTGGCATGCACATAAGCGTATCAGGAGTTCTCAGAAGTCCCACAGTGAAGAAATCCTTTGGTCTAACCTAGTACTCTTCAAACTTGCTCAACTACTTTTTTTTTGGTAAAGTATTTGTTAACATCCCAGAAAACTAAAATTCCTAAAACACTGTGGAAAATCTTCTCATCGGTAGGGATTAGATAAACCGGCCTTCAGGTAACTTTGTGAAAGCCATTCAAGTGCTAAATTCAGGTTCGCAAACCTGAACCCTCGGATTAAACATGCTTGTCTATGCTCCCACACACTCTGACCCTCCTCTCTCAGAGCACTTTGGATTCAAATCATTCCTCAAGCCTTCTAGACTCAACTCGCTCAGGGAGCGAGAGAATCATGCTCTATCATCCTTGTTTCTTCAACACCTAGCAGAATGCCTGGATCACTAAATGGTTTTAATTTTTTTTGCTTTTGTTGTTTTTATTCTGATCACCTCCTACTTGACCCCCATAACTGCTCTTACCCTCCCCTACTGCCTCCCTGTGCAAGTATGGTCACATGTTCTGGTGCTCAGAAACATTCTTCTCCTACTGCTCCTGAGATGAAAACCGAATTTCGTAGGACAGGCTGGGAGGACCTACCATTTGCTCACCCGCTCCAGCTTATTCTTGTATCATTGCTCCTCTACGCTTTATACACCTGAGCCACACAAAGCTAGTACACAGGACATCAGTGGTACAAGGAAAACAGCCAGACAGGGGACTGGGCATGTCAGGATGGGGTGACGTGGGGTGCAATTTTAACTAGGCGGCCATGAGCAGCATGTCTTAAAGGTTACAACAGACTTTGGCAAGTGAGTGGGAATAAAAAAATAAGTACTTCTAAAATGAGAGCACAAAGGACTTGTTGGAAATGGTGGGGGCAGCGGCTCAGGAGAGGCCGACAGAGTGGGCAGCAGGAGGGGGGCCGGCCGGTGACGCAGGCCGGGCAGGGCGGCCCAGCAGGGCACCCACCACCCTCAGCTTCCGCAGTCAGCTCTCCAACCTGGATCATCCCCTGAGGGCCAGCCTCCAGTTTCAGTACACACTCAGCCACACCTCTTGGATGTCCAACTGGAAGGTTTACGCTCAGGTCTAAATTTCCTCCACAAATCTGTTTCTCCTCCATTCTCCCCTCTCTCAGTAAATAGCAGGAACCTCTACACATTGGTAAAAGCCAGACACCAAAAGCTCTCCCACTAGACAGAGAATAGACATGACATTCTAATAAAACATTCTTCACACCAAGCAACTACTTCCTTTGACCAGCACAGTAAACTTGGCCAAGAGCCTAGCCCTTTGTTCGTAATGCTCCACTGAGGACCACTGCCCACACACGTCACACACAGACAGGAAGCACATCACCTGCATCTGATTCCCGTGCCTGGGGGTTAACACCCCACAGGAGCAGAGGCCAGGGGAAGTCGGACATTAGTCGGGAAGTTAGGGCCATGGTGTCCTCTGAAATGCCAAGCATCTGTCCAGGACAAAATGGTACATGTAACCCTGGGTTTGGCCCTAACAGAGCTCCAGGCTGGGAGGCAGCAGTGTCAGATGAAGCGGTCCTTCCAGCCTCTGACAGTGTTAAGTCTAAAATGGAGAAAAGGTCCAGTGAGCCCCATCAAGGTCAGTGCCTCACAGCTTTATACATTTTAATTTTTAAAAGACGTTATTTATCTATTTTTAGGGAGAGGTGAAGGGAAAGAGAGAAACATCAGTGTGAGAAACACCGATTGGTTGCCTCTTCCACCCACTCCAACCAGGGACCCAGCCCGCAACCCAGGCATGTGCCCTGACTGGGACTCAAACCAGCGACCTTTTGCTTTGCAGGATGATACCCAAACTGAGCCACACCAGTCAGGGATCAGAGACTTAGTGCTCAGAAATGTTGATTTTAAAAGTCACTGAGCACATTAATTAAAGTTAAATAAGATTAAAACTTAATTCCTTCAGTCACACTAGCCATATTCCAAGTGCTCATAGCCTTATGTGGCTAGTGGTTACAGCATTTTATTTCATCTTAAAATTTAGAATGTGGTGTTTTATTTTCATTATTTTAGAAAGAATAGGTATGCATCAGTGTTTTATGTATTTTATATATGCATGTCATGTACATTAGCATATTTAAAAACATATGTATATATAGTCAATATTTTAAATATGATTCAAAATTTCTGCTGTTTTACATCAAGTGCATTTTTTCCTTTGACTTTTTGACCTCCTTCACCAATTTCTCTTACAATCTTTTCAAAGAATTTATTCCACTAATTCCTTAGTTCTAAAATGCCAAAAAGAACTCTCCAACAACTATCAAGTAGAATTAGCAAACTCGGCTTTAATACTGATACTAATTTTTTCTCTCTAAGAGTTGTATTATTATGAGAATTTTCTTATAAGAGTTGTATTAAACTTACTGTTGAAGACAGTAAACCTTATAATGCACTATCATCAATATATTACAATAAAAATTTGCAAAAAGAAAAAACTCCAGGGTTTTACATATCAATTTCAGACCACATTACTATTCAAAGATCCTTTTCTATAATCCAACTTTGATTTTGGAATAATGTTATACATATAAAAATGGTGCAAGACAGTACAGAGAGCTCCTGTACACCCGCCTCCTAGTTTTCCTTACATAAGCACAGAACATTGGTCAGAACTAAATAGCACAAGAGGGTTCATTAAACCACAGCTTTTACAGAAGACTCTCTACTTTTTCAGTAACTGATGATACCTCTGATGTAATCAAACATCCAGATGCCCAACTGAGGGAATTCTTAGTATCATTTCTAATTTTATTTGGTTCCCAGCTATTCAATGATGAAGTTTAATTCTCTATGAGAATATGGACTCACAGTAACATAGAATCTTGGTGTTGGAGGGAACTTCAGAAGTCATCTAGATTAGCATTTTTCAGAGTACAAATGATGACTCATTACCGTCATGAAGTTAATTTAATGAATCATGGCTAGCATTTTTAATAGAAATAGAAACATTCAGAATACGACAACATGTTAAGGGCACTGCAGTTTCATATACCTTCTGCTTCAGTTATACATGTGTGTGTGTGTATGTGCGCTGAATCTTACCATTAAAAATAATCTTTACCACAGGTTAGTCAAAAAGGTATTGAAACTCACTTACCTACATCAAGCCAAGGAAGGAAACCTCCCTTCAGTGTCTCCGCAGATAATAACACCATTTCCATTTAGATACTTTCTACTTATACTGCACACAGTAATGTTAGGAACTATTTTACATGGAACCAACATCCATCCCTGTTGACTTTCAATCTACAGTTCACAGAAAAGCATTTCGTTCTTCCAAATAAAAATATCCTGCAGTCCTATTTTCTTTTAAATCAGTGAACAGAGGTTGTTAAAACTAAAAATCAAAAATGTAAAATGAAAAAGGTGTCTTTTTTGGTTGCCAAGAAGAGGCTTTCTAGACAGAGGGCAGTGAAAGAAAACCAGAAGAAAAGCACGTAAGGGGTTCTAGATGGGAGAAAAGAAGCAACACCAGACAGAAAGGTCAAGTCAATGAAGGTACATCTCTGTAGAGGTGACATGAAAAAATGCCCAAACTTACAATTTCCTGAGAATATGCATTTCTTACTAACAAATGTTCTGACTTTGGAAAGTAGAGTTCGCCTTAAAAAAAAAAAAAATAACAGATGGGGTGAGGGAGAGACAATGAACTCCCATATGTACAAGGGAAAAAACTGTACACAAATTAACCTTTTTGTTCTTCTTTAGATATACATACATTTCACCATTACACATTGTACACATGTGTACGTATGTGTGTGTGCGTGTGCGTGTGCATGAATTCACTGAACCTGTATTCAGCTAAGTGGTAACTTCATTCTATCCAAAACGCAGAAGAAACTCAAAATGTGTGAAGGGAAAAATAAAATCTGAAGTCGAAAAATCCAAACACTAAACAAAGCTCATTTATGTCACACTTACAGGAGTACCTTGGGACCTAAGTCAAAGCCTTGTTACTCTTACTTTGCTCCCAAGTCCACCTACAATATTGACTTTCAAGACAAGAGTGGTTTAAAAGCATTAAATTAAGCAGGTAGGACAAGCACCTCTATACAGAAGTGCACTGACAGGCAGCAAGAGATGAGATGACGACTTCACTGCCAAGGAAGACTGAGAAAGCAACAATGGCAGCCCTGGGAACTCGAGAGGCTGACGTCCAGGAGTATCTAGGCAAACCGCACATGCCTCTCGCAAGGCTTAGAATAATAGCTGTCATTCACAAGTTGACACTGAGTCAACAGGAAAGATTCTCCATATTCATAATTGTGGCATTAATATAAAAAATGCATGTCCTAACTTTTAGAAAAATTTCTATCCACAATTACTGGAATAAGAAAAGTTTCAGTTTGCAAAAAGAGGTGGTAAATCCTCAGCAATCTGAAAAACTCAACTGTCCAGAACACTTGCTTCCCTGAGGACCATTGTTAATTTTAATTTTTACCTTCTACTTTAAAGTTTTCAAAAGTTCTATCTACAACTACTTAAACCAGCCTATCATAAAATAATCCCTGATGTTAGCAGAGGGTAATGTGCACCCAACGCCGGACATGAGAATCACCTGGGGACCTTTGTAAAATGCTGGTGTTCAAATTCCCCAACCAGAAATTCTGATGTAATTCACCTAGAGGGCGCGGCATGAGACTTGTTAAAGTGTTCCAGGAGGGTCGGATGTTCGCAGGAGCTGGAAACCCCTTCGACAGTTTTCTGCACAGTATCTTTAAGAACTGTTAAGGAATCTTTAAGAGGGATACAGTATGAAACATTTCCCAAATTTGCCTTCAAATCCCTATTTTCATGCAGCACCATATACTCTTGACTTCATAATTCTTCAGCTGAAATTCAAGGTTAAGTATTAAGTTTAGAATCAAACTGTACCACTTTCCAAAATTTATAAAAGCTCTAGTATGCTCGGGGGCAAGGGAAGTAAGAGAAGGGGAAAACGAGAACCAACTTTTATGCTGCCATCACGGGTTTTATTGTATTACAAAAATTCCAAATGAAAGATTTTAATTTTAAGCCTGTGACTTAAAAACATTCGTGTGCTGTAAAAAGCTAATTCCAAACTAAGTGCATGCTGCCCTCTAATGGCTCAAGGTAAATCCTTTAACCTGCACTACACCAGAACTACTGATGATGAATAATTTTATTATTTTATAAGTGAGAGATTTATATCAAGAGCATAGAAGTAAAAAAAAGATTTCACTTTTTGGGTGTGCCTGAGTTCAAAAGATTAATTAGGACTGCTATATTCATGTTCAAATTTTTTTTTAATTATCAAGCCATTTTCATCAAACTACCACACTTGCCTACGCATGTTGCCTACGCACGTGAAAATCGAGAGGAAAATGTACACCATCTCTGTGCATGCCACGCCGCGATCTGTAACTCGGCTTCTCTTCAAAGGTCGACGGCAACATTCTTCAAACTCAATATTCAGACCTCATAAAAGAATTTTGGAAACTATATTCTTTCACACTTCTATTATATCTAAAATTTCAGTTTCTAAAATTTTCATTAGGAACTTAAAATATTTCCAATGAATAAAATTTCTCGTTTGCTGTATTGACATTTTAAAATAAAAATACATGTCACTCCTTTAGATGCACCCAAAGGAATCTAAGTATCACAACAAGTTGATATCGATACTCATCTACTTCAAAAATAGCTAAACACTATTAAAGATATCAGGACTTTTACATCATTGCTTTTCTTCTTGAACTTGCATTTTATTCCACTCTCTCCATAGAATTTTATCCTAATGTTATATTTTACACAAGAAAGTCTTTTATTGCTCACTCTATAATAATTTCTATGTCCCAAATATATATATATATTAATTAAATTTTCAGTTTACATTTCCTGTGACCACAAGCATGTATGGTTCTTTTTTGTTTTGTTTTTATTTATGTTTAGAGGGGAAGGGAAGGAGAGAGGGAGAGAAATATCAATGTATAGTTGCCTCTCGTGCGTCCCTTGCTGGGAACTGGCCTGTAACCCAGGCATGTGCCCTGACTGGGAATCGAACCGCGATCCTTTGGTTCACAGGCCTGCACTCAATCCACTGAGCTAACACCAGCCAGGGCCAGCATGTATGTTTTTAAAAATGTTGTGGAATAATCCATTATCGGTACTATTATAAGCAGATAATTAATGAAACAATATTAATTACAAATTTTGATAATTTGCAAACAAAAAGTAAAATCTTAATGGGTATGATTCTTAGTGACATGGATGGGGCTTTTTTAAAAAAGGTATATTTTGCCCTGGCTGGTATGGCTCAGTGGATTGAGTGCCGGCCTGTGAACCAAAGGGTTGCTGGTTCAATTCCCAGTCAGGGCACATGCCTGGGTTTTGGGCAAGGTCCCCAGTAGGGGGCCCATGAGAGGTAATCACACACTGATGTTTCTCTCCCTCTCTTTCTCTCTCCCTTCCCTTATCTCTAAAAATAAATAAATAAAATTTTATTTAAAAGTTTTTTAAAAAGTGTGTATATATTGTATCTACAAAAGAATATTTCTTACTGCTAAAATGAGATAGGTTCTCAATTCAATTCTTATTGCAGTTCTCTAGGTAGGTATAGTCACTGAAAAACATAATGTATATTAAAAAGTAAATCACCCCTGAGTTTTGTAAAAACAAAATATTTTTTCTGTGTTACAACTTACATTATCTACCATCAGAAATTATTTGTAATGATGTAGCCCCTGACAACTTGATTAGGTTCTCTTGCAGTTTGTTGAAAGCAAAGAACTAGAAACTACCTGACTTGCAATGGGATGTGTTACACATTTATTACAATTATTCAGTTTCTCAATTTCTAGGAAGGAGTCCGAAAAGGCATTCTTTAGACTTATCAAATGACTATTTAATTATATCAGTTATTCTCACATTTCTTTAATTTGGTATACCCAGAAAGGATAGAAAAATAAAAATGTTAATTCAATACCTCTCTGCTGATAACACTACATATTTGTTTCATAAAATGTTTTTATGTTATCATGCATTTCAATATATTTTCCTGTAACTTTGGAGCAGCGAGGGCAGCACCCAGTAGTACATACTGGCAACCAATACCAAGTCAGGCTATCAAAAAAAGGTCCCTCTTTGTTTCTGAAGTGAAGTATATGTTGGGCTTAAAAAAAAAAGATTTTTAATTTGTCTCATAAGGCAAGACCCAACTATATGCTATATCCAAGAGACATACCAAAAACAGAGAAAGGCTAGAAATAAATGGTTATAAATAAAGGTACACTAGGCTAAAGAAAATAATGATTCTTATCCTGGTAGCAAAGTAGAATTCCAGTTAAAGTGTACTAATGTCAAAGCACATTTTTAATGCTAAACCCTGTTATATATCATATAACAGTTATGAATACCTATGTGCCAAATAACATAGCAACAATGCTTATGAAGCAACAACTACTGGAGATGCAAGGAGGTACAGAGGGAGGCAGACAGATGCTAAGACATTTTAGCATACCACTCTCAATTCAAGACAGATCAAGTGGCGAGGGGCGGGGTGGTGAGGGTTAGCAAAGATATAGAAGACCTTAGCAACAAGCAGAAATTTTCCTACAAAATACAGGGGGTAGGAATTATCTTACTCTAGCATTCCATCCCCACTCCTCAGCAACTTCAGGTGGCACTAAGTATCAGATTCTACACCACAGCTACAGGGCACATCTTACCCACGGCACCTGGACTAAGTCACTGCCTCTGTCATTGTCCCATCTTCATCGGTCCTGCTGCTGCTTCTACATCTGGTTATTTAGTCCACTGCTGTTGTTGAGCCCTCTCCTAAAGCGCACCCAACAACTGAACCCTCCCTTGGGCTGAGTAAACTTGCTTCTACTAACAAACAATTTGAAATTAAAGCTTGAGCAAAAAAGAAAAACGGACAAGAAATAGAAAGAACTCATGGACCCAGACACGAGGCGGGTGATTGCGGGGGAAGAGCATAGATGGACCGGGGTATAAAGAGGATAAGAAAATATTATGCAGTGTTTTAGAAACAAGATTTTGTTTCAAAAACAAAATATTAAGAATAAAAGCAAATTTAAAAAAATAAAGCTCCGGAGGGAGAAACTGCCTCACTCATCACAGCTGATGGTGCCTGGACCCTTCCCTCCTTTTCTGCTCCGGCCGCTGTCACGGTGGAAAGGAGGCTCCCTCCTACATGTCAGTGGCACTGAGGGAAAAAGGCCCTTGGAAGGAAGGCAAAGGGAGAACCAATGACTGTAATTAAAATGGGCTTTTATGGGCTATCTTGGGAACTTTGCCCCCACTTACCACAATTCTTCTACGAGAAAATGCTTAGCACCCTAAGTTCCCAATAACCAATATAAAAACAAACTTTGGAACATGGCCTATTTGGTGATCACCCAAAATCTTGCCCAGAATTTATTAGACACAATTTTCCATTTCCAAGATATGCTGTTATTGCAGAAACTTCTATAAACATGTCACATAAACACTCATTAATATTCACAGCGCTTGCATTAAAAACCATACTTAAATTTCTTTCTAAATCCAATTTACATTAAAAATTTCAGAAACCCTTCACTAAAAATCAATAGTTCAGAAAATACATAAAAAGTGATTGAACATTAAGGGAAAACACCTGGGGTATAATATTGTTTTTTTGAGTCATAAAGGAACTCTCCAAACCAAATAAGAAAAAAAGATTCAGACTATTTCAAATTTCTCAGAGCTAATACTAGCAACCTGTGTAAAATTTTCTTTACAAAATTCTAAAAACAGAAAGCTCACTCATCTTATATGTCACATTAAAAAGAGCTTCAGCCTTGACCAGTGTGGCTGAGTTGTTTGGGCACCAACCCACAAAAGCAAAAGGGCCCAGTTCGATTCCCAGTCAGGGCACATGTCTGGGTCGCAGGCTCGGTGTCCAGGCGGGGGACCTACGAGAGGTAATCAATGTTTCTCTCTCACATCCATGTTCCTCTCCTTGTCTTTCTCCTTCCCTTCTCCTGTCTAAAAAATAAGTAAATAAAATATTTTCCTTTTAAAGAGCTTTATATGCACCGGGAAACCAAAAAAAAAATTGACTATTTATTCCAATATTTGTTTAATTGTGGTGGTCTGGAACTGAACCCACAATATCTCTGAAGTATGCCTGTATTTGAGATTTAAAGCATACATAGAAATGAAATATATGAAACCACCTGCCAAAAAAAGAGCTTCATAAATTGAACTGTCATTTGCCCTGTTTTTACAAACACAAGTAAACAGGCATCGCTAAAGCGACATTCTGCTCAGCTGAACAAAAAGACTGTGAGATAACACTGCTTCAACCACAAGTAAGGGAACTAAACATTGTACTAGGTTTTCAGAGCTTAAACAATAGATTAATAAAATTAGTCTCAATTAAAACAACAGAGGATGCTCTTTAGTCCCCTAATCCAGAATAAAAATTGTTGACATTTTAAAACAAATTTAGGACTAGAAAGATAGGCCATTTCTTGTTACAAAAAGTTATATATATGTATATATGTATGAATTTAGCATTTATAACACTTAAGGTATGACTGTATTTTCCCAAAGAATCCTGATAAACTTGGTGGGGTGTGGTGGGGAGGGATTTATAGTAATTATTCTCTTGGTGCTACTTACTCATATTCAACTTTTTGGAGAATAATTTTTTAAATTTTAAACATAAAGAACTCGAAAAGGATCTCAAGAGCATTTTTGCAAAAACTGGCCAAATGAAATAAGATAGTCAACCCAGAATTATAAAAAGTCATTTTTTTTTTAATTTTAAGAACTGGATATTTGTCCTGGCTGGTGTGGCTCGGTGGATTGAATGCTGGCCTGTGAACCAAAGGATCACCAGTTCAATTCCTAGTCAGGGCACATGCGTGAGTTGTGGGTCAGATCCCTGGTTGCGGGCGCGCAAGAGGCAACCACGCATGTTTTTCTCCCTTTCTCCCTCCCTTGCCCTCTCTCTAAAAATAAATAAATAAAATCTTTTTGAACAAAAAAAAAATTGGCTTTGTTTACTTCTGCATTTCTTTCTCTTTTAGGTGGAGATGAGAGAAGTTTTTTATTTCATAAACATACAGGTGTTTTAACGAGTCTCTTACCCAGACGAAGAGGGGAATGAGCTCCTGCCCGACTCCCTGTGGGCCAGAGCAAAGGAGCGAGGAGTCTGACCACAGTGGCAAGAAGCCACAGACCAGCCATGCCTTGGGAATGCAAGTGAAAATGCTGAAGGATCAAGGTAAAATGAATGGCTACCAAGCTTTGACAAGGGAAAGTGTGTGTAAAATATGCTGCAAACAATTACATAAAAGGCACAAGTTTTCCAAGTCTCATGTTTAAATTCCAAGTTAATAACCCTTGATGTGCATGGTAATTTTCCAAGGGAAAAATCACTCTCCGGGCCACGATGTCAGAATTATTCCAGGATCAATTACATTCTAAAAAAAGGCCAAAGTATGCATGTTTGTGTAAAAAAACCAATCATTCCTGCTATAAAGCATACACTCAAAAATTACAACAGAGTCATAGCCTGACTGTTCTAGACTGGACAGAAGTCAACGTCCCACTGCAAATACACTGATATCTAAAGTCTTTTTAAGTGATGAAAAACACTATGGTAAAGTTAAGGTAATGGGCCATGTGTGGTCACAAAACTGTTACATTTAATCCACAAAGCAACACTATGAGGAAGCATAACTGATTCTCCCCACTTCACAGATGAGTTAACTGGAATCGCAAGGCTGAGTGAGCTGCTCACATCCACACAGCTACCATTCTAACTCCAGAGTCTGCACTTGTAACTAGCTGATATTACCTATAATAAAAACTAACAAATAATGTTTATTGAGCAAAGTGGTAGCTAAGCAATTTATAGACATGATTTTATCCTCAAACACTAAGAGATAAATATTTTAGCCCCCAAGTTAAGATACTTATGATGGTATTGGCCAAATCCTTGAGAAGCTAAGATCTGATGCTCTCTTAGAAGTAGTTTTAGCTTCAAACAAAACTGAATATTAAAAAATATAGTTTTAGGTCTTCATTTATTTATATATAATGAAATGGACCTATTTGAAGCTCTTGGTTAATGAGTTTTGACATGCACCCATATATAGTGCCATCCATGTATTCCAATGTTTCATTTTCATCTTCATTTTCTTAAAAATATTTTTCTAATATTGTGATTTCCTTTGACTTCTGCATTATTTAGAAATGTGTTCATTTCCAACTGTTTGTGGAATTTTCCAGTTATGATCATAATGCTTATTTCTAATTACACTCCTTTTATAGTCAGAAACACAGTTTATATTATTTTAATTCTCTTAAATTTATTGAGAATTATTTTATAGAACTGTCTTATAGATGACATACTTATCATCTCTCTTGGTGACTGTACTATCTGCACCTGAAAGAATGTATATTCTACGGCACATGCAAAAAAGTGCAACTAGATCACCATGTTACACCATACACCAGAATAAACTCAAATGGATAAAAGACTTAAACATCAGCTGTGACAACATAAAAATCCTAGAGGAAAACACAGGCAGTAGAATTTCAATTATCTCACATAGCAATATTTTTGCCGACATATCTCCTAGGACAAGGAAAATAAAGGAAAGAAAACAAATGGGACGACATCAAACTAAAAAGCTTCTTTCTTTCTGCACGGCTAAAGAAACCACGGCAAGGTGCTGTACTACTCCCTACCCAGGCGAATCCTGTGGTAACCCCTACTCTTAAGGGGTGGAGGAGGGGAATAAATCATGGCCTCTGTATAAGAAAATGGGCCGCATTTCACAGTCTTCTAAAACTGTATGCCGACAAAAGCTAAATTAGCAGGACATCCACTTTCCCTGCCACAGTGCCGACAACTGTCCTATCCGCTAGGGGGGCTGTGCTGTGCTTTAGAAGTCTCTCAAGCCAGAAAAACGCACTAGGTGATTTTTTGACAAGTTCCTTACATTTCTCATAAAAAATGAAAGTAAAGATAACATTCTCTATTGTTGCATGATATCAGACATTCAGTAAAAAATTCATCAGTTACTGTAGCAATGTTCCATCACTAGGGCCTGCGCAGCTCTTCACTCCTGCTGCACACACTTCCATTGCTGGCCACGCATTCATTGCTGCTTCCGTTGATTTTAATTCACTGGGTAAAGACACCTGCTGCAATTGTTTGGCAGATGAGACACCGGCAGAGAGACACAGGGATTTTAAATTTTTTCAAGTTTCACAGCTAGTCAGTAGAGGAGCTCAAACTTAACACCAGGATTCCTGGTACCTCATTTCTCAAGATAAAGATCATTTTTGGGTTTCAAAAAATGCCTTATTTTTACATTACTTAATAGAATTTCTTAGTTATTTGTACCTACCATTTCCTAGACCATATTCCCCCCAAATAGTAAAGATTTTGTTGAAGAATTCCTAAACAAAATCATTTTTAAAAAAGAAAGAAAGAAAGAAACCACTGGCAAAATGGACAGGTAACCCACTGTATAGGAGAACATATTTGCCAAAGATACATCAGACAAGGGTTTAATCTTCAAAATACAAGATTAAACACCAGGAAGACAAACAATCCAATTAAAAAATGGGCAAAGGACCTGAACAGACACATCAAGGAGGACAGACAGAGGATCCAGAGACATATGAAAGGATGCTAAGCATCACTAGCCATCAGAGAGATGCAAATTAAAACCACAATGAAATACCACTTCACACCAGTCAGAATGGCCATCATAAATCAACACACAACCAGTGCTGGTGAGGTTGTGAAGAAAAGGGAATCCTAGTGCACTACTGGTGGGAATGCAGACTGGTGTAGCTACTGTGGAAAACAGTATGGAGTTTCCTCACAAAATTACAAATGGATCTGCCTTTTGACCCAGTGATTCCACTGTTGGGACTATACCCAAAGAATCCCAAACACCAATTCAAAAGAATATTTGCAACCCCATGTTCTAGCAGCACAGTTCACAACAGCCAAGACTTGGAAACAGCCTAAATGCCCATCAGTAGATGAGAGGATAAAAAAACTGTAGTACATTTACATAATGGAATACTATGCAGCGGTGAAGAAGGAGTTCTTACCTTTTGCAACAGCATGGATGGAACTGGAGAGCATCATGCTAAGTGAAACAAGCCAGGCGATGAAAAACAAATACCATATAATCTCATTTATAACTGGAATCTAAGGAACAAAATAAACTAACAAGCGAAACAGAATCAGAGGCACAGAAACAAGGAACAGACTGACAGCTATAAAAGGGGAGGGTGGTGGTTGGGACTGGCCGAAAGAAGGTAAAAGGACTAGACGCATATTATATGCATCCCATGGACATAGACAATGATGTAGGGAGAGGGGCCTTAAGAGAGGGAGGCCAAAGGGGGAGAAATTGGGACAACTGTAACAGCATAAACAATAAAAAAAAATTAAATAAAAAATAAAAGAATGTATATTCTACTATTTTTGGATGGAGAGCCTGTAACGGTGAATGATAGTGTTATCATCAAATTCAACAGCTGTCTTGCTTGAGCTGCCGTAACAAAATATCACAGATTGGTAACTTAAACAACACTGATATGTTTTTCACAGTGCTGGGATGGAGGCTCAAGTCCACGATCAAGGAGCTAGTATGGTCAGTTTCCAGGGACAGCTCTCTTCCTGGCTTGCAGATCGCAGACTTATGTTCTCTCACGGCAGCCGGAGAGACAGAAGGTGGAATTCAGAGCCAGCTGTCTCGTATCTGTTCTTACAAGGGCACTAAACACATCATAAGGGCCTTTCCCTCATGATCTTTCTAATCCTAATTACCTCCCAAAGACCCTATCTCACTGGCAAACCCAAGGCCTGTGGGCCAGATCTGGCCCTCCATCTCGTTTTATCTGGCCCAGCACCTGATTTCTACCTGGCGGCAGCACCGAGCTCTCACGTAACTGTTAAGGAGTAGTTACATTTACACAGTCCTAAAATTACATTCGGCCCTTTGAAGGCAACCTCGAGGTTGATATGGCCCTCAATGAAAATGAGTTTGACTCCCCTGTGGGCCTGCCTCCAAATGCCATCACACTGGAAGTCAGGACTTCAACATGTGAATCTGGGGGGAACCCAATTCTGTCTACAGCAGTTGCAATAGCCTTAATGCTTTTCCGTCTACTTCTTCCAAAGTCCATCAGCAAGTGCATGTATATTTAGAATTGTTAGGTGTTCTTGATGATTGTACCCTTTCATCTCTGGTAACTGTATCCCTGGCCATATGTCTTGCTCTGAAGTCCACTTTATATAAGTATAACCACTTCAGCTTTAATATGATTAGTATTTGCAAGGAATGTCATTTCCCATGCTTTGCTTTTAACGAATCTGTTTTTATACTTAGAGTGGACTTCTTTACGTTGCATATGGTTGTATTTCCTGTTCTGTTACCCAGTCTGACATTGTCCACCTTTTAACTAGAAGGTTTAGAACATTTACATTTAATGCAATTATTAGTATCACTGGGTTTAAATCTATCATCATGTTATTTGCTTTCTATCTGTCTCATGTGTTCTTTATTTCTCTTTTCTACCTCTTTTCTGCCTTCTTTTATGTTATAATATTTTATGATTCCATTTTATCTCCACCCTTATAGTCTTAACTATTACTTTTTGCTGTGTATCAACATACATGTTTTACTTACCACAACTTCCCCTGACGTCATATTGTGTCAGGACCTATATAACGGAAGAACCTCACCTCGGTTTTCTAGATGTTTCTGGTGGTGAGGTAAGTCTGGCTCCAGTTACTCTGTCACAGTCAGAAGAATAAGCCCCCCAAAATTCTTATTTACCTAATTTGATTTTTACTTAATACCTGGGTAATCAGGTGTAAGGGGACCTACTTTGTATCTCACCACGAAGAACAGGCTGTGCTGCTATTTCATAAAATTGCAAGTGTCACATCCAGCCTTACTCTGCAGTGAGTTTTGTTTTAAAGAGTTACAAAGTCTACTAGTTCCTAGTCTTAATTTTAATCATCCTGCCGAAGACAAGATGATGACCCAGAATCACCCTTCATTTACCCTAAATTCATCTCCCTGGACCTTCAAGTTCCTCACTTCATACCCAGTTAACGCTCCCTGATCCCTGCCTTGGGAGCCTACTCAAATTCTCTAGTCTGGCTTATGAGTTTTAAAATGCAATGTACTAATAATGTTTCTTTATTATTCATTTAGATTTATTTCCACTAAATAAAAATATTCTTAATTTATTTAATATAAAGCTATGTAAAATATTTAAAATTTTGTCTTATATCCTCCTTTACTTAAGTTCTACATCTATTCTATAAAGTAATATCGTCATAAAAAAAATAGCATTTTAGGAGAGATCCAAGAAGGCGAAGGAGTTAAGTGGAAGCTACACTAACCTCCTCCCAGGACCATCTGGAATTACAACCAAATTGTTGAGAAATCATCCTGAATAACCAACTGAACACTAACTGGAGAGAAGCCTTGTAACCAAGGACAGAGAGAAGAAGCCACTTCACCACAATGTGACTGGTAGGAAGTGCAGAGAAGGCACGAAAGGGCTGGCAGGACTGACACGGGCAGTACCTGAGGTTCTGAGGGAATATTTCTAAACCCAGAGCTGGGATCCCCAGCCTACAGCACCAGAGCCAGAAAGGAACCCAGATAATACACAGCTGTGAAAAACAGCAGGGCTTCTATCTGCCAGGTACAGACAGCTGGAGGCACAGAGAGCACTGTAAAAGGACCAATGCACTAAACTGCATTTGTAGCCACTTATGCTGAGCTTCAGCAGGGGAGGGTAGAGAGGAGTGGAGACTCTTGAGGACAGTCTGGGGCTGGTGGCTCTGGGGACAGAACTGAAGGAACAGCTGCCAGGACCCCTGCACTGAGTCACTCCCCACATTGCAGGAGCCACCTTTCTCAGGCAGAGCAATACTCTCCAAGTGGCATCAGTCTGAGAGGAAGCAACAGCCCTTCGGGAAGGGACTACCCTGCCCCACACTGTGGTGCTTAAGCCAGGATGCTGATTACAGATTGAAGCTATATCAGTGATCAGTTTAATAACCAAGGCAGAAAATACAAAGATGCAGACAAAATGGGAAGACAAAGCAACAAACCCCAAGTAAAAGAACAAGAGAATTCTCCAGAAGAAGACCTAGATGAAATGGAGGCAAACAGTTTATCAGACAGAAAGTTTAGAGTAATGATTATAAGGATACTCAACAGCATGAAAATGACATAGAAACCATAAAAAAGGACCAGTCAGAAATAAAGAATGCAACATCTGAAATAAATAATACACTGAAGAAATAAAGAGTAGGCTAGATGAAGCAGAGGATCAAATCAGCAATTTAAAAGACAAGGTAGGAAAAAACACCCAAATAGAGGAGCAAAAGAAAAAAAGAATTTTCAAAAATGGGGAAGCTTAAGAAACATTTTGGACAACATGATGCGTGACAACATCTGCCTCATGGGAATACCAGAAGGAAAGAGAGTGAGCAAGGGATCGAGAATCTATTTGAAGAAATAATGATGAAAACTTTCCTAATTGGGTCAAAGGAAAAAGACACACAAGTCCAGGAAGCTCAGAGAGTCCCAAACAAGTTTGACCCAAAGAAGCCTACACTGAGACACATCATAATTAAAATTACAAGGTTTGAGAACATGGAGAGAATCCTAAAAGCTGCAAGAGAAAAGCAGGCAGTTGCCTACAAGGGAACACCAATTAGACTGTCATCTGATTTCTCAACAGAAACATTTCAGGCCAGAAGGGAGTGGTGTGAAATACTCACGGTGATGAAGAGCAAGGACTACTTTACCACAGAAGGACTACACCAAGGCTACTTTACCCAAGAAGGTTATCATTTAAAACTGAAGTAGAAATAAGAAGCTTCCCAAACAGTAAAAAGCTAAAGAAGTTTGTTAACACCAAATCAGTCCTGCAACAACGTTAAAGGGCTGGAAGGAGGGGGAGGAAGAAGAAGAAGAAAAAGAGAAAGAAAAAAACAGAGGAAAATAGTCTAAAGATAAAATTGCACTAAATATACATCTATCAATAATCACCTTAAATGTAAATGGCTTAAATGCTCCAACCAAAAGATATCAGGTAGCTGAATGAATAAGAAAAAAAGACCCATTTATATGCTGCCCCCAAAGAGACCCAACTCAGATCAAAAGATACACATGGACCAAAAGTAAAGAGATGTGAAAAGATATTTCATACAAACAGAAAAGAAAAAAACAAAGCTGGGGTAACAGTCCTCATATCTGACAAAACAAACTTTAAAACCAAGGCTAAAGTAAAAGACAAAAAAAAAAAACACTACATAACAACAAAGGGAACATCTAACAAAGAATTATAACCAGAGTAAACATTTATACACACAACATATGTAAAGCAAATCTGTATAGACATAACGGGAGAGATCAACAGACGTACAGTCATAGTTCAGGACTTTAACACCCTACTGACGGCAATGGATAGATGTTCCAGAGAGAAAATCAACAAGAAGACAGCAGCCTTGAACCACACAGTAGACCAAACGGATTTTGCTGATCTCTTCAGAGCATTTCACTTCAAAGCAGCAGAATATACATACTTTCCAAGTGCATATGTAATGTTTTCTAGGGTAGACCACATGTTAGGGCACAAAACAAGTCTCAATAAATTTAAGAAGACTGAAATCATATCAGGCATCTTCTCTGACACAACGCTATGAAACTAGATCAACCACAGGAAGAACACTGAGAAACAAGCGAAGACATGGAAGCTAAATAACGCTATTAAACAGTGAGTGGGTCAACCATGAGATCAAGGAGGACATCTAAAGATGACCTGAAACAAATGAAAATGAGGACACAACAATCCAAAACCTGTGGGACACAGTGAAAACAATCGTAAGATAGGATTTGTATCATTAAAGGCCTATGCCAGAATACAAGAAAAAGCTCAAGTAAACAATCCAACTTTGCACTTAAAGGAACTTGAAAAAGAACAACAAACAAAGCCCAAAGTGAATAGAAGGAAGGAAATGAAGACCAGAGCAGAAATAAACAAAACAGAGTCTAAAAACACAATACAAAAGATCAATGAATCCAAGAGCTGGTTCTTTGAAAAGATAAACAAGACTGACAAACCTTTAACCAGACCCATCAAGGAAAAAAGAGAAAGGACTCAAATAAATAAAAGCAGAAACAAACAGGAGAAATAACAACTGACACCAAAGAAACGCAAAGGATTGTAAGAAAATATTATGAACAGCTGCATGCCAACAAACCGGGCAACCTGGATGAAATGGATAAATTCCTAGAAACACACAATCTTTGAAAACTAAATCAGCGCCCTGCTCCTCCTGTTCAGCAGACAGCCGCATCTTCCTGCACAGTGCCAGAAGCCTCAACCCTGAGGCACAATGGTGAGGATCGGAGTGAACGCATTTGGCCGTATTGGGCGCCTGGTCACCAGGGCTGCCTTTTACTCAGGCAAAGTGGACGTTGTCGCCATCAACGACCCTTTCATTGACCTCAACTACATGGTCTACATGTTCCAGTATGATTCTACTCATGGCAAGTTCAAAGGCACAGTCAAGGCTGAGAACGGGAAGCCTGTCATCAATGGAAAGTCCATCTCCATCTTCCAGGAGCGAGATCCCGCCAACATCAAATGGGGTGATGCTGGTGCTGAATATGCTGTGGAGTCCACTGGTGTCTTCACCACCATGGAGAAGGCTGGGGCTCACTCGAAGGGTGGAGCCAAGAGGGTCATCGTCTCTGCCCCTTCTGTGGATGCCTCCATGTTTGTGATGGGTGTGAACCAGGACAAGTATGACAACTCCATGAAGGTTGTCAGCAATGCCTCCTGCACCACCAACTGCTTGGCCCCCTGGCCAAGGTCATCCATGACAACTGTGGCCTCATGGAGGGACTCATGACCACAGTCCATGCCATCACCGCCACCCAGAAGACCGTGGATGGGCCCTCTGGCAAGCTGTGGCGTGATGGCCGAGGGGCTGCCCAGAACATCACCCCTGCTTCGCCTGGCGCTGCCAAGGCTGTGGGCAAGGTCATCCCTGAGCTGAACGGGAAGCTCACTGGCATGGCCTTCCGTGTCCCCACCCCCAATGTATTGGTTGTGGATCTGACCTGCCGCCTGGAGAAAGCTGCCAAATATGATGACATCAAGAAGGTAGTGAAGCAGGCACCAGAGGGCCCCCTCAAGGGCATCCTGGGCTATACCGAGGACCAGGTTGTCTCCTGCAACTTTAATAGTGACACCCACTCCACCTTCGATGCTGGGGCTAGCGTTGCCCTCAATGACCACTTTGTCAAGCTCATTTCCTGGTATGACAATGAATTTGGCTACAGCAACAGGGTGGTCGACCTTGTGGTCCACATGGCCTCCAAGGAGTAAGAGCCCCCTGGACCACCAGCCCCAGCGACAGGAAGAGACCCTCAGCTGCTGGGGAGTCCTTGCCCCAAATTGATCCCACAACACACTGAGAATTTCCTGATCTCCAGTTTCCATCCTAGACCCCCTGAAGAGGGGAGGGGCTTAGGGAGCCCTGCCTTGCCATGCACCATCAATAAAGTTCACTGCACCCCCCAAAAAAACAAACTAAATCAGAAAGAATCAGACAATCTAAAGAGACAGATTGCACCTAATACAATTGAAGCAGTAATCAAAAAACTCCCAACAAACAAATGCCTTGGACCAGATGGTTTCACAGAGGAATTTTACCAAACATTCCAAAAAGAACTAACTCTCCTTCTCAAACTATCTCATAAAATTCAAGAAGAGGGAAGGCTCCCAAACTCATTTTATGAGGCCAGCATTATCCTAATTCTAAACCCAAATGAAGATACTATAAAGAAAGAAAAATACAGGCCAATATCCCTGATGAGCATAGACACTAATATCCTCAAACAAATATTAGTAAACTGAATATAGCAATGCATCAAAAAAATCATACACCATGATCAAGTGGAATTTATTTCTGGAATGCAATCAATCAATGTGATTCACCACCTTAAAAAAAATGAAGAATAAAAACCTCATGACCATATCAATAGCTGCAGAAAAAGCTATGAATAAAATCCAGCAGCCATTTATGATTAAAAAAAAAAAACCTCTCAGCAAAGTTGGAAGAGAGATAACTTATCTAAACATAATCAAGGCCATCTGTGACAAACCCACTGCCAGCATCACACTCAGTGGGCAATAACTACAAGTGTTCCCCTTAAGGTCAGGAACAAGACGGGAATGTCTGCTTTCATCTCCGTTATTCAGCAGAGCAGAGGAAGTCCTAACCACAGCGATCAGACAAGAGGAGGAGAAGGCAACCACACTGGAAAGTGAGAGGTAGTCTATGGCCATACCACCCTGAACGCGCCTGATCTTGTCTGGAAAATGAGAGGTAAAACCGTCATTTGCAGATGACATGATACTGTACATAGAGAAGCCCAAAGATTCCACCAAGAAACTACTAGACCCGATAAAAGAATTCAGCAAAGTAGCAGGATACAAAATTTATATCCAGGAATCAGCTGCATTTTTATATGCCAATAATGAACTAAGAGAAAGAGAAATTAAGAAAACAATCCCATTCACAGTTGCTACAAATAGAATAAAGTACCTAGGAATAAACCTAACCAAGGATGTAAAAGACTTGTTTTCAGAAAATTACAAGACACTGAAGAAAGAGATTGAAGATACAAATAAATCAAGTGTAATTTATTGGCACATGGCACATACCATGTTCATGGATAGGAAGAATTAACATATTTAAAATGTCCATACTACCCAAAGGAAACTATAGATTCAATGCAATACCTATCAAGATTCCAATGACGTATTTCACAGAAGTAGAACAAATATTTCAAAAATCTATATGGAACCACAAAAGGGCCCACATAGCAAAAGTAATCCTGAGAAAGAAAAACAAAGCTGGAGGAATCCCACTACTCTTATGAAACCACACTATAAGACCACAGTAATAAAAACAGCATGGTACTGGCATAAAAACAGACACATAGATCCATGGAACAGAACAGACAGCCCAGAAATAAACCCACACCTTTATAATTAATTAATATTCAACAGAGGAAGCAAGTACATACAAGGGCTAAAGATAGTCTATTCAATAAATGGTGTTGGGAAAATTGGACAGATATGTGTAGAAAAATGAAACTAGAACACCTTCTTACACCACACACAAGGATAAATTCAAAACGGAGCAAAGACTTGAATGTTAGACCTGAAGCCATAAAAATTATAGAAGAAAACATAGGCAGTAAAATCTCAGACATTGTTCATAGCAATATTTTATCAGATATATCTCCCCAGGCAAGGGAAACAAAAGAAAAAATAAACAAATAGGACTATATCAAACTAAAAAGTTTTTGCACAGCAAAGGAAATCATCAACAAAATAAAAAGACAATCCACAGAAAGAAGATATTCACCAACACATCTGATAAGGGGTTAATATCCAAAATTTATAAAGTACTTATAAAACTCAACACCAAAAAAACCCCACCTAATTAATAAATGGGCAAAGGACATGAATAGGCACTTCTCAAAAGAAGACATGCATACGTGGAATCTAATGAACAAGTGAACTAACCAGCAAAACAGAGACAGACTCACAGAAGGAGACCTGATGACATCTAGGAGGGGTGGGTGGAGCTTAGGGGGTGGAGGGACTGAGTAAAAACGAAAAAGGGCTCATGGACATGGACAACAGTGTGGTGATTGCTGGGGGGAGGGAGTAGGAGGGGACTATAGGTAATGGAGAAAAATACAATTAAGAGTAAATCCAAAGAGGACCATGGCCAATGGATACATGAAAAGATGCTTAGTGTCACTAATCAGAGAAATGCAAATTAAAACACAATGAGATGTCATCTCTCACCTGTCAGAACGGCCATGATCAGTAAATCATCAAACAAGTGCTGGTGAGGATGTGGAGAAAGGGGAACCCTTTTGCACTGTTGGTGGGAATGCAGGCTGGTGCAGCCACTGTAGAAAGCAGTAGGGAAATACCTCAAAAAATTAAAAGTGGATTTGCCTTTTGACCCAGTGATCCCACTTCTGGGAATATAGACCCAGTGATCCCACTTCTGGGAATATATGTGAAGGATCCCAAAACACTAATTCAAAAGAACATAAGCACCCCTTTGTTCAGTGAAAGGCTGTTTATAATTGCCAAGATACTGAAGCAGCCCGAGTGCCCATCAGTGGATGAGTGGATAAAACAACTATGGGACATTTACACAATGGAAATCTACCAGGCCATAAAAAAAAGAAAATTTTACCCTTTGCAACAGCATGGATGGACCTGGAGAGCATTATCCTAAATGAAGTAAGCCAGTCAAAGAAAGACAAGTACCATATGATTTCTCTCACATGTGGAATCTAATGACCAAACTGAACTAACTAGGGAAACAGAGACAGACTCATAGATGGAGAGCAGGCTGACAGGTGGTGGAGAGTTGGTGGTGGGGGGGGTTGAGCAAAAAGGAAAAAGGGCTCAGAGACATGGACAACAGTGTGGGGATTGCTGGTCATAAGGGTGTATAAGCGGACCAAATGGTAATGGGAAAAAAAAAAAACAGAATAAAGATTAAATCAAATAAATAGACAAACAAATAAATAAATTATAAAAAAGAATAAAGAAAGAGCATTTATAAAATGATTTTGAAAAGTTATGACATACATTCCAGTATAAAGCATATGATAAACATATATATGTTCCCCAAACCAAAGGATGGAGCACACAAAAGACAAAATTATACGTAACTATTAGAATGAATTCCTATTTTCACTTCACATTTATTTCACTTATCCAAGAGGCTTTAAAGTTCTGTACCCAGCTGACTTTTTCCTATTTTGTTGAACATATGAAGCTGACATACTTAAAAGTTAAACATTCAAATACTGGTGATTTCATATGCTTTAAACTCTCTTTTATCATTTAACCACCAGCCTTGGAACACTAAGCAAAGTGGAAACACCCAGAACGTCTGTTGTTTTACCAGTATACAAGCGCCATCTGGTGGCAGAAAGCGAAACTGTACGTTTATACTGTTTATGCCGGTACTGCCACAGATACAGTCAGTTTCTCAGCTGCTCTTTCTTTCTCACCTGCCTTTTAAAGGGGCACCACACACTAGTGAAGAATACTTAGACTGACGGTTTGGACAAGCTTAAATAAACAGCACACCTAACAATAATAAGCAGTTACTCATTAGCCTATATAACATAAACTTTGAAATAATAGTAAGCTATTTCATAAACTAAAATCTTAATTATTTCCACTTTACTAATAAGTAACAATGACATAAAATCTGTTCAGACACTCCAAAACACTTGTTTCACCCTATCAGATTTCCACTCTGCGAAGTTCTTTCCAAGTCTCACAGGTTAATTTCCCAGGGCAATGGGAGAGGGGGGCATAAAGCTTCAAGTAGGTACCTGGTTCTGCCCATAGGAACAAGTAACTTTTGGGCAAAACAGTACAAACTCTTGCCGTGTTTAACTTACTACGACTCATACCACACATTTTAAGAGAAAGCAACTTTACTAACCTAAGTACAGGTGACTGGCACAGGAATTGGATACACTAGACAAGGAAACCAAATACTGTCTTGACAGGAAATACACCAACTACTGAGGACAGGGGTACCTGTCATAGTGCAAGCCATGAAACTGTTACAAAGTGAATGATGACAATCCAACAGGGCCAAACCCTTTTGGGAAGGAAGTATAAATCCCAGATGAGCAAGGAACAGATAGGTCACTCGAACTTAGGTCGTAGCCTCAACAATTCCATTTTCTACAAGACAGATTACGCATTCCTATTCTGGAAATTCCAGATCAGGGGTGTCCAACCTGCAGCGCACGGGCCACCTGTGGCTCAGGATGGCTATGAATGTGGCCTAACACAAAATCGTGAATTTACTTAAAACATTACGAGACTTGTGTGTGTGTGTGACTACGTGTCAAATGTATTAATTAATGTGGCCCAAGACAATTCTTCTTCCTCCAGTGTGGCCTATAGACACCAAAAAGTTAGACACCCCTGCTTTAGACCGTGAAGTTCCTCTTCCCATGTGTACTTTCAACCAACACGCGAATCCAAAGGTTATCTTCTCATACCCTTCACTGAGGCTTTAAAGAGTGATGAAATCAATCGTCCTAAGTATCTCACAGGTAATACGAACTCAACACGGTCAAAACTGGATTTCTCGTTTTTCCAAAGACCTGCTCCAACTCCTCCCATTGTCAATATCACCAGTGACCAAGAGATGTAAAAGTTATCCTTACTGCTCCCCATGCAATCAATCTCAAAGTGATGTCAAGTCTACCTTCTAAATACCTAGACTGCCCCTGCTCTCCACCTTCACGGCCCCAGGCTCTCATCATATTAAAGCCTGAAGTACAATGACGACCTTGTAATTCATCCTTCTCCTTTGAGTTTTAAGCCTATCCAAATGATTTTCCATGTACTATCAAGGCAATAAAGCAATATTCAAATATATATATCTCCAGTTATTTTATCCCTCAGCTTAAAATCCTTCACTGGCTCTCAAGTCCCTTCAAGATAAACTCTAAACCCCTTGGCACGCCCCCTGAGGACATCTAGATCAGCACTCCCCCTGAATGAACTTCAGCCTCGTCATCCCAGACATACCAATTTGCTTATATGAATGAACAAACTTCTCAGGATTCCTTGTTGTTGTTTTCCAAAACTAGGCTTCCTATCCTAACCTCCTTCACCTGGGTGACACCTGGTTAACCCTGAGGATTCAGTGAAGTGTCAATTCCTTCTGGGAGGCTTCTTTGATCCCCCAGTCTGAGAAAGGTGCTTGTTCACAATGTGCCCATCTCACAATATGGACACGCCTACCATTTGGTTACTGTTTCTTTTCACAGTCTTCCTCATCTAGTAGACTCAGAATCCACTGGACTGGGCTTTCATTATAGTATCTACTTTAACACAGCATGTGGAAAACAGGAGGCAGCATTCAAATAGATGTTTGCGGAATGAATGAGACCTCACCAAAGCCCTTTCATTTGGTATCATCTCCGTTTGGAAAGGAAGAAAGTAAGCGAGGTCCAGCACCTTGCCCACAATCACACAGCTGAAAGCATCAGAACTGGAACTTGAGCAGCATGTTCTGACCATCTGGAAATCATTCCTCTCAGAACCTGTGCCTTTGGGGAGCCACTCTGTAACATAACTGCTCTTCACAGCTGTCTGGTGGGTCTAAGCCCTGCTTATCTGGGCTGGGCACGAGCCCATACTTGGCCAACTGAAGTTCCCCCCACCCCAAGCCCAGTCTGAACGATAAATTCTGTAGTGAACAGTCTACTCAAAGCTTTGGGGTGTTTGTGTTTTCGTTTTCCCTAACAACAATCCAAAACCAAAACCTTCTTCTCCTGCAGACCGCAAGTTGAAGGACTTGGTAGTACATGAGGCATAGCAAATGGAAGCGAGTTTCTTTGAAAATAAAAAGCTGACGAAAAATGAGGTAAGAGCCAGAAAGAAAAGTGGGACACGAAGGAAAACAACACTGAAGCCCTACATGCACCCATGCCTGAAGGTCTCCCCAGGACTTTCTGGTCCATGGGGCGAAAGACCCCATTTCACGTGAGATGCGGCCCTTTGGCAGTTCGCATCAGCAAACCAAGGGCTTGCTGCTCATTAGCCAACCAATGCGGCTTGTCTTCCATCTGCGATTATACAAGATTGATAAACTGTAGAAGCCCTGATACTAACCATTCTATTCCTTCAGATAGTGCATATAATTTTTTGTAACAAAGCTGGGAGAACAAAGGCATAAAATTTTCCCAATCTTTATATTGTGTACTTTGTCATATAAATTTGTGTATGCTTTCAACTTTATACCTGTCAGTGAACAGGGTACAAATGAGGGGGGAAAAGATGTAACTGGATGTATTCTTTTCAAACATCCTGGGTATAACAATGGGAAACCAGTACTTCAGAATTCAAGTCATAATAATGATCCCTTTCTTCTCCAGCCATCAGAAATCAGGTGAAGGCCCTGGCTGGTGTAGCTCAGTGGACTGAGTGTCGGCCTGTGAACCAAAGGATCGCGGTTCAATTCCCAGTCAGGGCACATGCCTGGGTTGCAGGCCAGTTCCCCCAGCAGGGGACACATGAGAGGCAACCACACATTGATATTTCTCTCCCTCTCTGCTTCCTTTCCCCTCCAAAGATAAAATAAATAAAATATTTAAAAAATGTTTTTTTAAAAAAAGAAAGAAATCAGGTGAAGGATGGGAAGGTCCTTTTATGAGTTCCTCCTTAAGCCTTGGAATGAGTTCAAGTGGAAGAACCTCATCGGGAAAGAATAGACTAAAAAATGAAAATAAAAAATAAAACAGCAAGGGTAATATCTTATTATTACTTAATATTATCTTAAGTAGAAAATGAAAAGACCTTTTAAAAAATCTCTGTAAATGGTATCTGCTCAATTTTTCATTCCTTGCCTTATTAAGAAGCTACTGATTCATTTGGAATCTGACAAGGAAAAGAGAGACTCCTTGAATCTTTGGCCCCAATTTTCCTGTAACAAATTCAGGTGTTGGTATCTGCGAAATAAGGTCGTATGTGGTACCATCATTTTAACAGAGTAACAGTGCGCTTTGCCCTTTAGTGAGCAGAGAGCTTTTGTGAAACACGACATGGCAGCTTCTCTATTTTCTTTTTATCCTTTTTGTGACCTACAGAAAATTCTAAAAACTCTCCAAAAATCCGAAGGGAAAGTCAACTTTACCCATTAAATGGGAATGACCTAGGCACAACCCTATGGAGAAGTCAAATGAAATTCCGGCACCCTTCCTAGCGACCATGGCACCAGACCATGAAACCAGGAACTGCCAACAAAGGAAAGCTGTCAACATTCGCAACATTAGATTTAAAGCAGCAAACCACACGCCCCCGTCACACCCTCACATTCCCACCAGTTCCAGCCTGGGGGAGGCGCCCACACCCTGGGCACTCTCCTGCGACGGGGCCTTTGCACCTGCAGGTTCTGCCGCCTGGGATGCTTCCCCCTCTCATGCCATTCACTCTCCTCATTCACTCTCTTCCTCCAGGTCTCTATTAACACCGTTACCTTCTCAGTGAGTAGCCAACAGCCACTTACTGACCGACTGCCTCCCCCACCAAACATGAGCTCCATAAGGACAAGAGTTAATGTCTGATTTTCACTGCTTTAGCGCTGAATTCTATTTGAAAGTAATAAATTATAATGTTACATATCAATTAAACCACAAAAAATTAAAAACCAGTAAAATTTCAATACAGGATTATAGATATCAAAATCAATAAACATTTAAATATAATATCCTCATGAGTCAAGTCATTAGAGAGCATTAAAAGTTAACTACCTTGCATATATAAAACAGACAAGACTCCTAACTCAGGTGACCAAATGCATCTATTGTGCTCACGCGGGCAAATAGTTTTATTTATACTGGATAAGCTCAGAATGACAAGAAAGGAAACGGGTATGCTATACAGAAAAAGTCAATGGGAAACAACTGTAAGACAAATGTCCCTCTTGCCTCCTATGTGGTGTGGACACCAAGCTGGGAGCTCACAAGCCACAGGAGGCTCCACAGGGGGAAGAGGACGCTGAAAAGATGGAACAGCGTCCCAGGGAGCTGAGGAGAGCTAAGGGTTTCGGCCAAGGCAGCCAGGAAAGAGGGTACATCCTGTCGAAGGTCACTTAGAAGGAAACAATGGACCACAATCACCAAACACAGGTTTCAGCAGGGCAGGCGAGAGAGGTGTCAGCTAGTGGTGGACCAGGGACATCACCACAAGGACCAAAGGAGCCGGAGCACAGCACAGTACACCTGCACTGACCTGAGGAGTCCTCCCTTCCTGCCTAGTAAATTTGCTGCACTAAATTCCCCAAACACACCTGGAAGGAAAGGGGGAGGGGCGTGCGTCTAAGAGATTGTGCATTTTTTTCCTCAGAGAACCTGAACAATAACATATAAAAGAAGTTACTTAATAATTTGAATAGGACAAAGTTTTAAATGGTAATTTTTTTCATTACCAAGCAAGACACCAAAGAGCATCAGATTATATACAGACTACATAAATATTGTCTTCTCATATCTGAGTTATAATGTCAATAAAGATATGAAATGATTTTAAAAGCATCAGCATCCTACCCCTAGAAGTGGTAATAATTATGTGACATGATAGAGGTACTATCTAACACTATGATGGCAATCATATTGCAGTATGAATGTATCAAATCAACATCAAACACCTTAAACTTACACAATGTTACCCATCAATTATATCTCAACAAAATTTTTAAAGCATCCGCAAATATCTGATCACATGTGAGAATTTCTTAGACATGAAAATAGTGGATGAATTAACAAAAGAATAATAGATTAAACCATATAACATTTAAAACTAGAGTACATTAAAAAAAAACGAAAAACTAGCCAATGTTTTTAAGCAGGAAATCTAAATAAAGATTTAATGTAACACCTTCAACATATAAATATTTGAAGATTGGTCAGCAATGCAACTAAAATTAGCAAACTAAAATAGACAAATCAAAAAGGATAAGCAACTAATAAATATCTGAAAAACTGTTCAGCCTCTCATGTAATCAATAAAACCAAAATCTAAAAACATTCCACTTTTAACTGTCAAGCAAGGCAACATGTTCAAACCCAATTTGTGTTGTCAGAATGCAATGGAATATACTGTGAGAAATTAGTACAAACTTTAATGTAACTGGGTAAAAATTATTCTTTTTAAACCAATATCCATTTTGGAGTAATCTATCTTAAAGAAATAATCAGTGATGTAAACAAAAATTTGTATATAAAGACTGTCCACTGCAGCTTTATTCAAAATTGTCCAAAAAAAAAGAAAGCCTAGATGACTAAAAAAAGGTATATTTTGTTTGTATACTTGTAAAGTATTCCTTGTTTTTACCTGTTTATATACTTATAAAGTATACTTGGGCCATATGAAGCATTAATACCCATCAAAAATATTTTCAAAGATTACTTAAAGATGTGAAAAGTGATCACAATATTAAGTGAAAAGAAGGCAACATTAAATATACAAGATGAACAAGTTACGATAATAGTCATGCAAAGGAACCTTATTTGGCAATAAAAAAGGGCAAAACCCAGATATGAGCAACATGGATGAATCTCCAAAAACAAAAGCAAACAAACAAAACAAGAAGACCATTTTATGAAGCGAAAAAAAAGCCAGACACAAAAGAGTAAATATTGTATGAGTCTATGCACAGGAAGTTCATGAAGGCAAAACTAACCTATGGTAACAGAAGAGCATTTTTGGACTATAAGACGCACCCCCCCCATTTGGGAAGAATAATGGTTGTTAGTGTTGCTGTTGAGTTCTGTTTACATTTACATTGGTGAAATATTATATTATTTATGTTATTAAATATTTTACCACATTTTTTGCTTCAAAAATTTTTTTTCCTGTTTTCCTCCTCTAAAACCTAGGTGCATCTTACGGTCCAAAAAATACGGTACTTCTGGGAGGAGGGAGGAGGAAACCGCCAGGGGTGATAGAAGCATTCTTGACTGGAAGATGACACATGAGGATACACATATGTAAAAAGTCATCAAAGAAACTATAAATACATGTATACATAAATAATCAAATAAGGTCATTAAGATGTACATTTAAGTTTTGTGTACTTTATCATTCACATATGATATACCTCCATGAAGTACTACAGAAATTGCATATAATGGATGACTTCAATTTGGTTAAATATATGTATATGCATTGTATAATAATATACAGTACACCAAAAATAATATAATATATACAGTACACCAAAAAAATGATATAAAGTACACCAAAATGTTAACGGTGGTTATTCTGGGACTGCAAGTAATTTGTAATTTCTTTTTAACTTTCTGCATTTTCCACTCCACTATAATGAGTTACTTTTATAAATGACCAGGAAAAATAATAAGCTTTCAAAAAAATTCTGCCACACTTGTAAAAGAAAATTCTGTTATTCTCTAGTAATATCACAAAATTATGTAACATGCAGAAAGACTTAGTAAATCCTTTCAACAGATTTTTTTATAAATTACAAAAACTTTTATAGGACAAAATTTAATAGGCCTTTACTCCTGTTTCACAGTACTAAATCTCAGTGAAAAGTCCTATAGTTTCATATTTTCTCCCAATAAAAATTATCTTTAAAAATTATAAACACTCATGCTTGCAATGTATTCAGACAAATTAAGAAAAGCACTAATTAAGCTAAGCACCTGGTTGGTGAGTAAATGAGCACGTGAACTTGGCAGTCAGACTAGACTGTGGAATGGCCTTAAATGCGGTCCTGCCTGCACCAAATACAGGGGTCTCATGACTCAATAAAAACTAGTTTTTGAAAACCAGTGAATTTTTTTAAGTTATTATTTTCAATACTCCTTGTGAATCTGATTTGTCTAAATTCCATGGAAAATGCCCAAAGTCAATATTCTTTACAATGAAAACACTCTGAGTTTCAGAAACACTTACAATATGCAAAAAGTAGTAAGAACAAAACCAGAAACAACATACAAACCTCTGATTGTACATGCCCCGGAAGTTGTAATTAGCTCTATAATTTGGGAAAGGCTTTGGATCTAGTGGCCTGTAGATGGCAGGCTCTCCCCTCTTCATGGCAAGCCCGTTCAGTTCCACAGTGGGAGTTATACTACCTGTGTAAGAAACGGCAAAGGCATAGTGTGAAATATTTCCATAATAAATCATGCAAGCTACATTTATAGTACTAAGTGTATAATGACCATGGGAGAAGGTATGATATTCTAAGGGAATGCATAAAAACTACATAAACAGGAAAATCATTTCTAATGAAATCTATTTGGGGATTTTACAACATTTTCTGCACATTAATGACCAAGCATTCAACTTTATAGTGACAATATTTCAAAACAAAAGAAACACGAGTTTCACAGGTGGCTTAATTTTAACATTATAAAAAAATATTGAACTTCATTACTTACTCAGGAAGCTTACAATTATCTAATCATTAAAAACATCATCTATGAATATTTTTATTTATATTTTGGTAATCAAGCAACTAAAATTAGCAAGAAATACAGGGTTATCAGTAATTCTTGGATTTATCTAATGAAAATAAATTTCAATTTTTTTCTATGACCAACAACAGGACAAAGTAATACAAGTAATGCTTTCTGTAAATAATCTTTACAGATACACCCTGAAGTATTTATGGATAAAGTAATATATCTAAGATTAGTTTCAAAATAACTCAGAGGAGAGACGGATGAGAAACGAGGCTGGCTATCACGTGTGGATAACTGCTTAAGCTGGAGATGGGCACAGAGACATCTGCTCTCTTATTCTCTCTTCTTTAATACACGTTTGAATAATTCCGTAATAGATAAACACAGTATCAAGTTATTATGTCAAGTTATTAAGTAACCAAAAGAGGTTATTTACTAAAATACATGTACATATAGTCCATATAAAAAATCACAAAAATAAATCTAAAGCTTTCACAGAAAGTAAAATTTATTTTCAACGTAAATTCTGTACCACTTAATTCGAATTCCACCTGTTGCACCACACATTTAAGATTCCATCACACACAAAATGAGGTCCGCTTCCTGCCACAGCCAATTAGGGGCCGACACAGGGCACCGCAAAGGGGTGGGTGCCTAATACAAATGCAGAATTTGCAGCCAGGCTATGGACAATCCACCAAGATTCAAGAACCTGCTCACTGGGTCGCATTCCTAAAGAATTTGTGTGAAACCATTGAAGAATTTAAAGAAACAGGAACTAAACCAATGTTAAGAGGAGAAAATATAGGCAGTGAAGGACAATGGAAGAGGCAGGAAAGAAAAAATATGAATAAGAAAAACAGCAAAGAAAAGTTAGAATAATAAATGAAATTGGTCCAAATTCCTCATTTAATCCTTACACTCAGAGCAGAAAAAGTCAAGCATGAAGGAAATTCTCTTTTCGGTCATTCAGTATTTGACCAAGGGATAAATAATATGCAAAAACCTTAAGCAAACCTCCCCATGAATTTCTACAAATGTAAACACTCATGTGACCTCCACTGAGATCAAGACATGAGCATTTCCATCATCCAGAAAGTTCCTCACACCATTTTCCAGTCAAGACCGACCTCCCCAAGTTACCCACTCTGACTTCTGTCATCACAGATTAGTTCTGTCTGTTCTTCAAATCTGAATATGTATCATTTTGTCTTGCTACTTTTACTTAACATAATGATTTTATTGACTATATTAGTATTTCAAACTTTTTGCATCACTCAATATTCTGATGAATGAATAGTCCAATGAATTCTGCTGCTGATGGGACATTTGGGTTGTTCCCACTTTGGGGCTGCTAAGTCAAAAAGCCACCTTAAACTTCTAAGTAAGTGTTTAGTGGACATACACTCATTTCTCTTGGGTGTATATATCTCGCAGTAGAATTGCTAAGTCCTAGAATAGGTTTATATTTAACTTTATTATAAACTGCCAAAGAGTTTTCTAAAGGTTTTTTTATAGCACCAAAAAGCAGTCTATGCCCTTAAAAGTACAATTTTCTTACTTTATAAAGATTTCAGTTTAATAATTAACATGTAAATCAATTGTAAGATTTATACCATTTTGAATTTTATTGCACTTTGCAATAAACATACAGACACAAACGCTATAAAGTTCAGATCGGGTCTTTGCGAAGGGGAGAAGAAGATAAACAGGCACAAACCATGCTGAGAAGTTTCAACCCGTCCAGAGCACAGTGTCTCTGACCGCTCGTGAAGAACCAGCCTGCATCTCCACGCGTACGCAGCCCATCACTGCCTCCTTGAGCCGTGATGCTCTCCCAGAAAACCCTCAACAACAACTTCAAACTGCGAGATACATCCACGTCATGCTCGGCACCAGCATTTCCAGCACGTGCGAACTGGACCCAGGTTACCTGAAGATAATCACTGCACAGGAATCCTCAGGCGGTACATACACGACAGTAACAATATTGCAAACACGCGCTAAGTTTCGGTGGTTTTTAGACAATGTAAAGGAAATTTCTACATTTATCATCAGTGACAACTGTAAAAAAGCTAATTAATTATATACGCAAAATGTCTATAACTGCAATTGTGGATTCTTAGTTACGTGACAAGTGAAATAAAATTGCCATGACTCATTTTCAAGGAGCAACATATCAATGACACCTGAGGATGCAGCTCTGTAAGAAGTTAGAATGGTCCCTAGAACGTAGTAGTTACTCAAATATTTGTTGAAAGAACGAACTGATTTTCATCAACTCAGGGGAGGCTCTTGGAGAACTGGCTGCTGCTGGAGCCAGAGCAAAGAAAATCCAACACAAGCTAGGAACAGCCACTGGGCCAGAAAGAAGTTCTCAAAGAATGATGATGAAATAAAAGAGGAATTCAGGAATTAACTTGAAGGGGCCATACTACTGGTCGTATCTTGGACAAGCTGAGAATGAAAAGAAATAATGATGGATCATAAGCCTCTAAGTAGAATAGGAACACAAGTGTCTATAGTGATATAAATAAATGAACAGATGAAAAACTGAGGGAAAAGAGAAAGTTTGCGGGTAAATGGCAACTAATAAATCTGAAAAGAATACTGGAATTTAAATATCACCCTTTTGGAAAGAAATAACACATTTCTGTTGTTTTAAATCACAAAAGAGACTTCCAGTCAAGATGGCAGCACCGGTAAACACGGTTCACCTCCTCACAGAACCGCATCAAAAGTACAGCTACACTGGAGAACAACCAACATTCTGCAGAGTCAGAAATCAAGCTGAATGGAAGCTGTGCAACTACAGAATTAAAGAAGAAACCACATCGTGACTGGTAGGAGGGGCAGAGATGAAGAATAAATAAGCTGGAGGCCACGCCCAGGTATGGTGGCTAAAAAACAGGAGGGGTATCTTAGGAGCAAAGGGTCCAAGCCCCACACCAGGCCCCCCAGCCCAATGTTCAAGAGCCAGGAAGACAAGTCTCTATAAATCCTGGCTGTAAAAACCAAGGGCAATTGAGGCTGTGGAAAACAGAAAGTGCTGGAGTCCCAGGCAGCACACAGGGCCTGGGACTGAAGGGCCTGCACACAGACCTATGCGAACTCAACCCTCTGAGCTCCAGCACCGGGGAAGCAGATGAAAGTGCATCGGAGACATACAGGGAGGAACTGAAGTGTCTGGCATTAGGGCAAGAGCTGGGGAGCAGCTTTCTCCCAGACAGGAGTGCTGGCAGAGGCCACTGTCCCTCTTCTAAGCCCTCCCCTCACACAGCCACAGAGCCAGCAGATGGGTGCCACAGCTGAGACTCCACCAACCTGGACCACACTGTTTCCCCCACCCTGGTGATTCCCTGAGATCCTGCCACACACAACATTCAAGCCCACCCAAGTGGCTTTTCTGTATGAATGACTTGTCTTGGCTCATTTTTCGAATTTTCCTAAATTATCTCAAACAAGCCGTATCTGGCTTCAGTGAGCTCACCAAATAGCCCCAGGCCTGGCACTAGCAGCGGCCAGCCTTAGTTCACAGCTTGGCCTCATCGGGGCACCTCCAAACCAGCACAAGGAGCAGCCATCGACAGATCACTCTGTAGCTTACACGGTGTGACCCCGAACAGAACACAGGTACTGGATGACCTTGGATGTGCCAACAGCAATCAAGGCCCAACTGCAACAGGAGCATGTGTGCAGCCCGCACAGTGGATGCACCTCGATTATCCAGCTTCGGTAATAGGGGAGGATGTGCCGCTAGATCCTACGGGACACCTACTACATTAGGCCACTCTACCAAGCCCAGGAGACTAAGAAGATCTACCTAATACACAGAAGCTAACACAGGGTGGCTGCCAGATGAAGAGACAAAGAAACATGGCCCAAATGAAAAAAACAAAACTCTGGAAAAGGAGCTAAATATAAAGAGACAAGCAATCTGCTAGATGCAGAATTCAAAACGCTGGTTATAAGGATGCTCAGTGAACTCAGTGAGAACGTCAAGAGTATAAAAAAGGGAATGGAAACCATAAAAAAGAACCAGTCAGAAATGAAGAATACAATAACTGAAATAAAGAACAACTTACAGGAAATCAACAGTTAATTGAAGCTGAGAATGAAATCAGAGATTTGGAATATAAGGAAGCAAAAAACATCCAATCAGAAGAGCAAAAAGAGAACTTCATGCCAAGATGGAGGCGTGGGTAGATACACTTGCCTCTTCACACAACCAAAAGAATGACAACTAAAAATTTTAAAACAAAAAATAACCAAAACTGACAGAATATCAAACTGTATGGAAGACCAACAACCAAGGAGTTAAAGAAGAAACATTCATTCAGACCACTAGGAGAGGTGGAGACAGGCAGCTGGGGTAGAGAGGACTTGTGGCAAGGCAGCAGCTAGAGAACCAGGGAGGGTAAGGTGGTGGCTGGTGGAGCAATAGGTCCCACATTTGCATGTGGATAAACTGGGTGGAACAACTGGGGAGCAAGACAGACAGTGAAACCCAGGGTTCCAGCATGGGTATATAAAGCCTCAAAACATGTCTATGGGGGTTTCATCAGTGGGAGAAACTTCCAGCCTCACAGGACAGTTCATTTGAGAGACCCACACGGTTCTAGAATGTACACAAACCCACCTACCTAGGAATCAGCAACAGAAGGGCCCAATTTGCTTATGGGAAGTGGGGGAAGTGCCTGAAAGTCAGCTGAGAGCCAAGCAAACAGCACTGTTCCCTCTCCGACCCCTCCCCCACATACAGCACCATAATGCAGCAACGTGGGTTGCCCAGCTTTGACAAATGCCTAAGGCTCCACCCCTTACAATGTAATAAGGTGCGTGGAGACAAAAAAAATATGGCTCAAATGAAAAAAACAGATCAAAGATCCAAAAATACTAAGTGATGAAGAGAGCCAACCTATCAGATGCAGAGTTCAAAACACTGGTAATCAGGATGCTCACAGAAATGGTTGAGTATTGTCCTAAAGTAGAGGAAAAAGAGAAAGCTATGAAGAGTGAAATAAAGAAAAATGCACAGGGAACCAACAGGGAACCAACAGTGAAGGAAAGGAAACCAGGACTCAAATCAATGGTTTGGAGCAGAAGGAAGAAATAAACATTCAACCAGAACAGAATGAAGAAACAAGAATTCAAAAAAAATGAGGAGAGGCTTAGGAACCTCCAGGACAACTTTAAACATTCTAACATGTGAATCATAGGGGTACCAGAAGGAGAAGAAGAAGAGCAAGAAATTGAAAACATATTTGAAAAAATAATGAAGGAGAACTTCCCCAATCTGGCAAAGGAAATAGACTTCCAGGAAGTCCAGGAAACCCAGAGAGTCCCAAAAAAGCTAGATGCAAGGAAGCACACACCAAGGCACATCATAATTACATTACCCAAAATGAAAGATAAGGAGAGAATCTTAAAAGCAGCAAGAGGAAAGGAGACAGGTACCTACAAAGGCTATCAGTCAATTTCTCAAAAGAAACCTTACAGGAAAGAAGGGGCTGGAGAGAAGTATTTGAAGTCATGAAAGGCAAGGACCTAAATCCAAGATTACTCTATCCAACAAAGCTATCATTTAAAATGGAAGAGCAGATAAAGTGCTTCCCAGGTAACATAAATTTAAAGGTGTTCATTATCACCAAGTCTTCATTATATGAAATGTTAAAGGGAGTTATGATAAAAATATGAACAGTAAAATGACAACAAACTCACAACTATCAACAACTAAACATAAAAAAAAACCAACTCAGCAAACAACTAGAACAGGAACAGAATCACAGAAATGGAGATCACATGGAAGGTTATCAGTGTGTGGGGGGAAGAATGGGGGAAAAGGCACATGGAATAAGAAGAATAAATGATCGGTACAAAATAGACAAGAGGAGGTTAAGAATAGTATAGCAAATGGAGAAGCCAAAGAACATATATGTATGACCCATGGACATGAACTAAGTCCGGGAGAAGTGCAGGTGGGGGGGATACAGGGCTGAAGGGAATAAAGGGGAGAAAAAATGGTACAACTGTAATAGCATAATCAATAAAATACATTTTAGAAAAAAGAATGGGAAGAAGAAAAATAATCCAAAAATATGAGGGTAGTATAAGGAGCCTCTGGGACAACTTCAAGCATACCAACATTCGCATCATGCAGGTGCTGGAAGAAGACAGAGAGCAAGAAATTGGGAAAATATTTTTTAAATCAATGAAAGAAAACTTCCCTAACTAAGTGAAGGAAATAGACATACAAGTCCAGGAAACACAGAGAGTCCCAAACAAAATGAATCCAAAGAGACCAACCCAAGATACATCATTATTAAAATGCCAAAGGTTAAATAAAGATAAAGAGAGAATCTTAAAAGCAGCAAGATAAAAACAATTAGTTACCTACAAGGGAGCCCCCATAAGACTGTCAGCTGATTTCTCAAAAGAAACTTTGCAGGCTAGAAGGGACTGGCAAGAAATATTCAAAGTCATGAAAAACAAGTACCTACAACCAAAATTACTCTACCCAGCAAAGCTAGAATTCAGAATCAAAGACAGATAAAAAGCTTCCCAGACAAAAAAAAAGGCGAAGGAATTCATCACCATCAAACCAGTATTATATGAAATGTTGAAGGGTCTTCTTTAAGAAGAAGATCAGAAAGACGAACAACAAAATAGCAACAAATACATATCATCAACAGTTGAATCTAAAAAACAAAATAAACAAGCAAAACAGAAACAGGATCATAGATACTGAGAACATTTTGATGGCTGCCAGATGGAACAGGGGTCACGAGGTGGACAAAAAGGGTGAAGGGATTAAGAAGTACAAATAGGTAGTTACAGATCAGCCATGGGGATGTAAAGTACAGCATAGGAAATAGAGTAGTCAAAGAACACATACACATAACCCATGGACATGGACAACATCATGGGGATTGCCTGAGGAACTGTAGGGGCAGGGTAGAGGAGGGCAAAGGGGAAAAATCGGGACAAATGTAATAGCGTAATCAATAAAATATAATTAAAAAATAAAGTAAGTCTCAAAAGAAAAGTCCTCTTCGGGAATCTTCAGAGTAGTAATCGACTCAGACAAGAATTACCAATGGGGTGAGAAACCTAGTGGGTGAAAGTAATCCTGATGAGCAACACAATAGTCTCAAGGTATCTCCTCAGAAAATATTTATTCCTTACTATTTAATGATAAAGCATACTTGTTAAGGAACGTTACAACAGTGAAGCCTGGCAGACATACTCTTTGCCAAGTAGCAAAAGTCATCACTATTAAGACAAATCAGTATCAAGTGTCTCCTGACATTGAACACTGAGGCAAGCCCAGGTTACTTCTCTGATATTCATGCTAAAAATGCATTAAGCCATGGGGAAACACCAGACAAACCCAACTGATGGGCATTCTGCATACAAACCATGTGGCCTGTATTCTTCAAAAATGCCATGGTCATAAAAGACAGGAAAGACTGAGGAACTATTCCAGGTTGAAGAGCAGATGAAAAGAAATGTTGGGTATATGATCCAGAGTACAGCCTGGACCTACAGAGGAAATCACTAGACAGTCAATGAAACGTGAATGGAGTCTCGGACTACATGGGGTACTGTTACCTTCCCGAGGGGAGGTGTCCATGTACTCAGGAAACACACACTGAACTCCTACAGGGTAATGCTAAAGAAATGCTAAAATTGGGGAATCTGTGTGAAAGGCACATGGGAACTCTATAGACTCTTTCTACAAATTCTATATAAATCTGCATTTACCTCCTACACACAAAAATAGTTTAAAAAATAAAAGGAGAGTGACAGCAAAACAGTTCTGGGATATATTTGTAACAAGCAGAACGGCCATGCTGTAAGTGAATTTAGCTCCTCTCTGGGATATAACTACTATTTAAGACCCTCTACTCTCTGTGAAGTCTGAACTCCCCTCTTCTGCAGTGCAGCGAACCAGATTGTCTTTTCGATAAACTGGAATGAATTTGCTGAATGTCTCTATATTAAGAAGAAAAATCTTGAACCTCACATCATACATAAACTTTAATTCCTGACTTCTGGCCAAGATGGAGGCATAGTAGACACACTGTGCCTTCTCACACAACTAAAATAAGGACAACAAAAATTTAGAAACAAAAGAACAACCAGAACTGACAGAAAATTGAACTCTTTGGAAGTCCAACAACCAAGGAGTTAAAATAGACACATTCATCCAGACTGGTAAGAGGGGTGGAGTTGGGCAGCCAGCAAAGTGGGGACACAGCAGGAAAAAGCAGTGGCTGGTGGGACCCGGGCACGCAGGCAGAGGCTAGCAGACCCTGGCTCAGGGTGGCAGCGGGCAGACCCAGTGAGGCGCACAAGGCGGCTGGCTGACCCAGCAGTTCCACAATTGCACACAGATAAACCAGGCAAAACTGGGGAGTGAGACAGACTGCACAACCCAGATCCCCAGCATGGGGAAATAAAGCCTCAAACAACAATTGAAAACACCTGTGGGGGTTGAGGCAGCAGTGGGAGAAACTCCCAGCCTCACAGAAGAGTTTGCTGGAGACACCCACAGGGTCCTTAAATGTACACAAGCCCACCTGGAGAATCAGCACCAGAAGGGACCAGTTTGCTAGGGGGAAGCAGCAGAAGGGACTGAAATCTGAGAGAGAGTGGAGCAAAAGCCATTGTTCCCTCTCTGACCCCACCCCCACATACTGTGTCACAACCTAGCAACTGGGTTGCCCTGCCCTGGTGAACACCTAAGGCTCCACCCCTCATACATAACAGGCATGGCAAGACAAAAAAAATGACCGAAATGGAAGAACAGATCAAAGCCCCAGAGCCAATTCATCTAAGCGACCAAGAGATAGCCAACCTATCAGATGCACAGTTCAAAGCACTGGTGATTAGGAAGCTCACAGAATTGGTTGATTTTGGTCACAAATTAGATGAACAAATGAAGGCTATGCTAAGTGAAACAAAGGAAAATGCACAGGGAACCAATAGTAATGAAAAGAAAACTGGGACTCAAATCAATGAAGTAGACCAGAAGGAAGAAAGAAACAATCAAACAGAAAAAAATGAAGAAATAAGAATTCAAAAAAATGAGGAGAGGCTTAGGAAACTCCAGGACATCTTTAAACATCCCAACATCTGAATTATAGGGGTACCAGAAGGGGAAGAGCAAGAGCAACAAGTGGAAAAGTTATTTGAACAAATAATAAAGGAGAACTTCCCCAATCTGGCAAAGGAAATAGATTTCCAGGAAGTCCAGGAAGCTCAGAGAGTCCCAAAGAAGGTGGACCCAAGGAGGAGCACACCAAGGCACATCATAATTACATTAGCCAAGATTCAAATGAAGGAGAGAATTCTAGAAGCAGCAAGGGATAAAGGCACAGTCACCTACAAAGGAGTTCCCATCAGACTGTCAGCTGATTTCTCAAAAGAGACCTTCTAGGCAAGAAGGGGCTGGAAAGAAGTATTCCAAGTCATGAAAGGCAAGGACCTACAACCAAGATTGCTCTATCCAGCAACGCTTTCATTTAGAATGGAAGGGCAGATAAAGTGCTTCTCAGATAAGGTCAAGTTAAAGGAGTTCATCATCACCAAGCCCTTATTATATGAAATGTTAAAGGGACTTATCTAAGAAAAAGAAGGTAAAAAATATGAACAGTAAAATGACAGCAAACTCACAGATATTAATAACCACACCTAAAACAAAAGCAAACTAAGCAAACAGCTAGAACAGGAGCAGAAACACAGAAATGGAGATCACCTGGAGGGTTAGCAACAGGGGAGTGGGAGGAGGAGAGAGGGGGAACAGATACAGAGAATAAGTAGCATAGACAGTAGGTGGAAAATAGACAGGAGAAGGCAAGAATGGTGTGGGAAATGTAGAAGCTAAAGAACTTATGACACATGGACATGAACTAAAGGGAGAATGTGGGTGGGAGGGGGTGTCCAGGGTGGAGGGGAATGAAGGGGGAAAAATGGGACAACTATAATAGCATGATCAATAAAATATATTTAAAAAATACCTTAACTCCTTATAGACTATAACTACAGATATAAATTTAAAAGATAAAATAATAAAGATTCTAAAAGTACTATGAGGTCATCTTCATAGCTTGGTGGGAGACGAGGATGGCTTAGTACACATGAAAGCACTACCATAAGGGAGAAGGCAAATCGGGCTTCATGAAAATAAAGAATTTCTGTTCATCAAAATGCACCAGTAGGAATACGGGAAGATACTTGCAATACACATAGCTGACAAAGGATACAAATCCAGAATATGTAAGAATGCTGCAAGTCAAAGAAAAAAAAGGAACACTTAAAAGATAGACAATGCAGTTTTTAATGGGAAAAATATTTCAACAAGCACTCTACAACAGAGTCAACAGGGATATGAAAATGCTGCATTTGTTATTAAGAAATGCAAATTAAAACCACAGTGAATATAACTGTATGTTCCCCCCATGAGAATTGCTAAAAAAATTTGAAGATACTATATGTTGGCAAGGAAGAAAAAATGATGTTTGACATGATGAATGTATTATTATGTATGTAATTTTTTAAAGCAGGAAACTTGGAAAGGGGCAAACCTTCATTTGCTAATTCGTTCAGGAGACACAGATTCACTAAATCAGGGAGGGGCCCCAGCGGGAGGGCAACATCTATTCACAGACTTGATCCCACTCCTGATCAGCAAGGGAGTTTTGACCAGCTCTGTTTCCAACCTCGGCTGTTTCACGCCCACTCCGGCCACCTGGTGACCACCACTGTATTGATCTCCATCAGTACTGGGCTCAAGCAATGCTCCTGCCTCAGCCTCCTGAGGTGCTGGGACCACCAGCACACACCACCTGTAGGTATTAGGTATATTTTTTGTTATCCTGGCTCTTTTATTGCTTATTTAAAAAAAAAAAAAAGATACTTCAATGTAATGGTGAACATACATGGCAAAGCAGATTGATAAAATTTAACATCGAATTAAGCAGTCAGCTGAATGCTTGGCTGTCCATAATGGGCAACCTGAAACTGCTTAAAATGGATACATTCAGTTCACGGCCACTGGCTTCTAGGTGAGAGAACAGTCAAGGTTGTTCCTGTCAAACTTCCAGAGAAGTTCCCTCCTCAAAAACATACTTTGGTTGCCACTGCAACTTACTATTCAGTCTAGCCAAAACTGTGTTGGTTTCTTTATCGCATCTAATTGATGCCTAAATAAGCTTTTTTATTTTTTTTCCCAACAGACGGAGAAATAGAAGCTTGTGATGCAAGGACAGCGTCTAAGACACTTATCGTCTGTGACAGTCACTGACTTCTGGCCTTAATTCATCTTCTGAGTTAAGCATGTATAACCTGCGACCCAACAATTCCAATCCTAGGCACGTCCCCAAAAGAAATGTACACAGACGATGATGATCACAGCAGTATTATTTCTAATTAATGGCCCCAAACTGGAAACAGCCCAACTGTCCATCAACAGTACGATGACTAAGTAAGTTGTGGCATGAACAGAATACTACATGCAACATGCAACATGCAGCAGAATACTACAGAGCAATGGAAGAGTAACCACACTGTTAAACAACACAGGTGAATGTCACAAATATAACTTTCAGAAAACCAAGCTATTTAGTGTATGGTTCCAAAAACAGGCACCACAAACTAAGATATCAGCAAGCAGCAGAGTGTTCCCTTTGGAGTTTGCTCAACCACTAATGGCATGACGGAGGCTGCTGAGGTTCTGGTGAAGCCTCTGGAACTGGAAAAGTAATCAAAGAGCACAAATCCGTCAAGACTCTACAACTGGAACTGCCAGTACATACTGTATTTTAAAAGTGTAGCCCCCAAATCTACCCATTGTCTCAGCTCACTGTAAGTTTCAACAGCTGAAACTCCCCTCCACTGGCCCTCCAGACCCAGTCCTACTTCCTTCCTCCGGCTCCTTGCCGGCGTGCTTCCTGCAATAACCCTCTCAGGCGGACCCGGCCCAGACCTCAGCACGCACTGCCCTTCCTTCGTCCACACCATCCTCGCTGCAGAGCACTTGCGTGGCTTTAACCACTGGGTCAGGAACACCAGTCCTGCTCCAGTCCAGCTGCCCCTCCCAACAGCCCTGCAGAGCAGAGGCATGGTACTTACTCAGTGCACATGCCTCTCTTTCCTTCTCGCTCCATCCATAAACCATGGCAGTGGTTTCCTAACTGATCGTGTTTCCATTCACATGTCAAACTGAACTTCCTAAAATGCTTTTTTAAACATACCACCCACCAGCTCATAAATATTAATCCACCAAACTACAATAAGTCCTCACTTAACACTGTCAATAGGTTCTGTGTCTTTAATCTAAACATTGTGTAAGGAAACCAATTCACCATAGACCAAGTGATATAAACAAGAGTTAAATTCCTACAGCATCTAATGAAACAGTGTTATTCGAGGACCTGCTGGACAGATAAAACTTAATCTCCCAGGACTGGCATTCAAGTCCATCACAATCACTCCCTAAATACATCGTCAGTCTTATCTCTCAGCAGTCACTTACCTGCTGTAACTAAAAACCATCTACAAAACTTCTTCAAACCAAAGCCATCGTCTAGACTCCAACTCCAGTGCCTTTCCTCAGAGTGCTCCCTCAGAGAACAGTAGTCTTTCCTCTCCTCCATACCAGTCAAGTCCCACATCTCACCTCCACCACCTCAGTCCACGTTTATCATTACTTACAATTCTAATGGCTGCTATTATTCACGTGGTACTTAATCTTTACCATTGAGTTATGTGTTTTATGTACACAACTGTAAAATCTTTTATTTTATACTTCTTAGATATATAAAAGTTCTTAATAAACAGAGGTAGTGCTGGGGTACTAATGATCAACCAGTAATCTAAAGAGATTTTTGAAAATTAAATAAGTAGGTAGCGTCTTACCAACCTCAAACCATATAGAACAAGGTTTTTTCCTTTATGATAATAATGTTTTGGCTTATCTAAGTTTACTTAAAAATACTGGAATCAGTTGAACAGAAGCAAAAAGACCAGTAATAGGAAAGTTACAGAGTTCTGGAGAGAGCAGTCCTTACAAGCGGAGACTGTGACCACCTAGCAGGTGCCTCCTGAGAAAGAAGTGTTGTTTAACTTGATTATGAGCATACACACGTGAACTGTAATTAGGTTACAGAGTCACTGTTAGCAGGTAAAATGTCTTTTTGTACTCCATCACAAAAATATCTAAAGCAATATTAGTCAGAAGGTAACTGCTTGAATTAATAAGTTACCGAATAGGTACATAGATAAAGGGCTGGTACTAAGCCTTTGAAATGTTATTAATGTGATATTGTCAATGCGTGTGCTATGTCCAATACAGGTTTGCTTCTCCCCAATAAATCACTGGACATATAATGTTGTTGGCATTATAAACAATCAGAAGAACTTTTTAAAATTATTATTAGGAGCTTAAAAGTAGAACATTCATTTATTTAGCATTATATTACTCACAGATGGATTTTTTTTTGATTTGTGGGTTTCTTATTAAATTTCATATAAATGTTCTAAACTGAATATCAGTCATTTCTATACCAATAAAAAGAATAAGAAGATGCTTAGGCTACTTTATAATTTTTTATTAAACTAAAGAAAGAATAAATTCTTTCTTTAAATTTTTAAAGAAAAATTTTATATAATATAAAATTATTAAATTTTATATTATGTATTTAAAAACAGAAATTGATCATTTCTACCTTTACTTAAGAAAAAACCCAACCTTATTTTCTGTTCCTTGTATCCAAAATTCCCTTCGCCAAGATTTAAAAAGCTAGTAATGCACCATTAAAGTAGCCACTAAAGCAAATTTTTTAAAATAATTACAACTGCCTTCTTCATTCTCTCACCTTAATTATGATGCACCTGTCTTTTTCATATGTACTATTGATACACCTGTTGATTACACAACTGGCCTGCTAGAATAAACAATACAGGGACCGGCCCACCCAGAAGATACAACACAACAGAAGGAAATGAGTTTGGCCATACCTGGGTTATTATTAACATTACTTTTGGGTGGTTTCTGAACTGGTTTGGGAAGCGTGGATTCAGCCAAAGCTTTACTGGCAACAGCTTGTTGGGCCTTCTTGATACTGCTGCCTTCTGATTCCCATGTCTGCTCGCCAAGACTCAGTTGCACTGAGAACATCTTAGAAAAACATAAAGAGAAAAAAAATTAAAATTTTTCAGAAAATCAAACGTGCTGTCTAAGAGACAAATTGATATACCATAGAATCAACATTTTACAGCTAGAGGTGACCTTACAGATCATTTGCAACAAAATCTTATTCTATCTCATGGAAGAATGTTAAAAGATTGCACCAAAGTCTGTTCTGTCCTATCCAAAAGCTTAAAAGCATGAATGTACATTCTGGGTAGAGTAACTCAAGAAGAAGAAATCACTTCCCTAAATAGAATTAAATTGTTAATGCCATTCAAATAGTCCTCAAAAAAGTGGAATCAGTACAAAGAGTTAAGAGAAACTGTAAGAGAATCCAAAAGGCCCTTTCTCTGTAACACTTCATAAAATCAAATTCCTTAAACTTCATACTTAGAATGATGAAGTCAATGAGTCAGAAAATCCTATCAAATATTATGTCACCAAGACACTCTGAACCCTGCACAACCAACGTTTAACCAGTCACCAAAATCTGTCCATTTCAACCTCATAAGTATTTCTCAAACCTCTCTCTTCTCTCTGCCAGTGACACCGTGTTGGAGTCAATCTTTCATCATCTTTAGCTCAGCATAATAATCTCCCAACAGATTGTTCCTTAACTCTCTTCCTAAAACCCAATCCAATTGCATCACCCAAACCCAGAGCAAGTTGAAAACCTTCAGCCGTTCACGTCTAGCCTGGCGTAAAGGTTGCACCTGCCAGACATCACTTCACTCCCCCCGCCCCCCTTGCACAGACTAACCTTCATTCAGATATTTCCTTATGAGCCCCAAACCCACTGTTCACCTTGAAAATTTAGAATCAAGCTACAGGATACACATAAAGTCCACTATTTTACTCCACATATTGCTTGGTACTGTCTAGGAATACAAAGTATTAACCCCAAAATACTTATTAATTATAAAGAAATAAATGATTCTTTGCAGGAAGGAGATCAGGGGAAAAAAAAAAAACTTCAACCACGTTAAAGCATCAATAATCACACAAACCAACATCATGAACCTCCTGGTATGACCCAGTGAGAAGCTGTAAAATTCTTGACCAAAAAAGCTTCTCAGTATTTAAACATGGAGAAACAATCAGACAGAGCTAGATGATGGTATGTTCTGTAAGACAAGTGGGCCTAACACTTCAATAAAGACAATATCGTGAGAAGAAAAAAGAATAATAGCTACTATGGATGAAAAGATGTTACAGAAACATGAAGCCATATGACAAAGTACAATGTGTGAACCCTAACTGAACTTGTACTGGGAAGACAAGATAGTAGAACAGGCATTTAGAGAACAGCTTAGGAAATTTGACTGCGGACCACACACAGGGGGTGGCAAAAGTAGGTTTGCAGTTGTAAGGACATGAAATACAGTTTATTCTTGTATTACTATTTACTAACCGTTGTATTATTTCCTATGTAAACAGCTGTAAACCTACTCTTGCCCCACTATGTACTAAATTAGTATGTTCAAAGTCAAATTTCTTGAGTGATGATAGAGTACTGTGGTTATATAGAAGAATGTTTTTGGTTTTACAAGATAAATAAGAAAGAATAAATAAGAAATGTCATGATAAAATTTATTTTCAAGTTGTTCAAGGAAAAAGGATATGGCTATGTACAAGAAAAAAGAAATAAAGTAAATGTACTAAAAAGTTAATGATCAGTAAATCTGAAAGACAGGAGTATCCATTGTACTACTTTTTCCATTTTTCGTGTAGATTTTCTGTTACTCAAAATACAGTGTTGGAAAGTATTTACAATCACCTGAAATTCAAAATATGTGTGTATCTGTTAAAAGTGATTAATTTTTCTTTTATTGTGATTCAGTTTAAAATATATACCTAAAACATACCTTAAAGACATTTACCTAATTTTAAAACATTTTATCAATGAGAAGCTCTTGTTTTAAAATTATAGTACTTAACAAAGAACTCTGGCACAAAGGTCATCTTCTCCATTCTCCTCCTAATCTCTAATCAGCTCACAGCCCAGAGTGTTGCATCCATTATTCTTCCATCAGTCAGGTTCAAAACCTCAGCAACTTCTTTGTTTTACCCTTGCCTTCCTAAGACTTACTTAACAACATCTCAAAACTTCCTTGCAATCTCCACTGTCACCACCAAGTCTCAGGCCCCTGCAAACCCGGACTCAGAAGACGCCGTTTACCTCCCGCCTCCTGTCTTCCCTACGTGTCACCATTTTCCAAGTCTCACAGGCCAGACACCTTTGGGTGGTCTACCTTGTCTCCCCTGTTTCTCTCTCCATTCAGTCCTGCATCCAACTATCAAACTACTGACTCAACTTCAAAAATGTTTTTCAGATCTTGACTCCTTTCTTTATACTCCTTGCCAATGTCTCAGTGAAGAATATCAATATCTTTCCCCAAGTAACTGAAAGACCACCCTAACATCATTCTCTTAACACGATACTTTCCCACTCAAATTCTCCTTCTTACCACCACCGACACGAACATTCTATAAGCTACAAATGCTTCCCAGTCAACCCTCTGCTTCCCTTAAGAATCCCCCTGCACTACTGTAGATCTAAAACTAACACAGTATTACATGTCAATTGTATCTTATCGAAACCGGAGGGGGGAAGAATCCTATCATAATAAAAATTTAATAATTTCGAGTAGGAACCCTGAAACACACTGCATTTAAGTCGCAGCACCACCATTTACTATATGCAACATTAGGGAGGGAAGTAATTATTCTTTCTCTGCTTTCTTCAGTGAAATGGGGCTCATAAAAACACAAAGGATGATGGTGAAAATTAAAACAAAGTGATGTAAATGACTCCATTTAAAAGGTATAGATCACAGGTGGCAAACACAAGGCCCATGGGCCAAATCTGGCCCTTCACCTTGTTTTATCCCCCCGGCGCCTTGTTTCCACCTGGCGGCAGCACCGAGGTCCTTGCCCCTGGTTAAAGAGTAGTTACATCCATACAGCCCTAAAATTATATCTGGCCCTTTGAAGGCAACCTCGAGGCTGATGTGGTCCCTGGTGAAAATGAGTTTGACACCCTTGCTATAGATAGTCAAATTGGATTAAAAAAAGCAAAATCCAACTCTGCTACCTATAAGTAATGGACCTCAAATATGAAGACACATATAGATTAAAAGTAATGGCATTGAAAAAGATACCCTAACATAAATTGATGAAAAATCAGAATAGCTACATTAATATCGAAGTAGATTTCAGAGCAATGACTGTTACAAATGATAACAAAGGTTATCATTGGTCTTCCTAAGAATAAAGGGGCCTAGTAATCAAGATGTAATAATATTAAATATTTAGGCAACTAATAACACAGCTTCAAAATCTATGAAGCAAAGCTCTTTCCTTTTGCATCATCATAGAAGCACAAGGGGCCAAAATGAAGTTCAATAACTTTGTGACTTCTGACCAGAGCAAGGACTGTAAAAGGCTTTTTCAGGGTGCCTTCCCACATTCCGAAGAGCTAAAACAGAAGTACAATATTCCATCCATGACCGTCTGAATGGATGATGAAGTTCAGGCTGTGCAAGGACACTACAAGGGCAGCAAACGGACAAAGCAGTCCAGGTCTGCAGGAAGAAATATGTCATCTACACTTGAAGAAGTGCATCAGGAGACTTAATGGGAAAACTGTTCATACGGGCACTCGCCTTAGCAGGGTGTTTATCACTAGACTAAAGCTGGACAAGGATCACAAAAAGATCTTGAACATATTGCCAAGTAGAAAATGAAAAGGCCAAACACAAGGAAGAAACAATTAAGAGCATGCAGGAATAGAGTAATCTTATATACAGCATTCATTATAAACTGGTAAAATGAAAAAAATCTATAAAGCAAAAACTAATAGAACTTTGAAGAGAAAACCCATAAGTAAAGTCAGAGATTCAATGCCCACTCTCAATAACCGACCTAACAATTACCAAGCAGACAATGTCAAAGACTGTAGTAGACTTGAACAACACCCACTGAACATAACCCGAATGACAGTTTTAGAACACTCTGCACAAAAGAACAGAATATACGTAAGTTCTCAATTTCCCATAAAACATTCACCAATTTCTAGCACTAAATGCCTATATACAATAAAAGAAGCAAGGTATCAAGTTAGTTCATTTCTGCTTCCATCGTAAGAAACTGGAAAAAAAGAACAAATTAAATCTGAAACAAACAAAAAATAAATTATTAAAGATAAAAGCAAAGCTTAAAACAAAAAAAGAAAAACAGAAAAACAATAAAGAAAAAATTAATAAAACCAAAAGCCGATTGTTGGTTTTTTTGCAAAGATCAATGAAATTGGTAAACCTCTCACCAGAATAATCATGAAAAAAGAGGAGACACAAATTACCAATATCAGGAATAAATACAGATGACATCGCTACAGATTCTTAAAGTATTGAAAAGATAACAAGGTAATATTTCCTAACAACTTGATGACAATACGTTTAACAACCTAAGTTCCTTGAAAGACACAAATTACTCAAGCTCATTCAAGAAGAAATATTGTAGATAACCACAATAATACTGTATAAGTCAAAAAAATAAATACGTTGCTAAAATTCCTTCCAGAAAGAAAACTCCAGGCCCAAAAGGTTTCAATGATAAATTCCACCTAATATCTAAGGAAGAAATAATACCACTTTACACAAACTCTTCTAAAAATTAAAGAACGAACACTCCCCAACTTATTCTATGAAGTCAACATTACCTTGATACCAAAAACTAGAATATGATATTTCTAAAGAAAACAAAATAAACAGTTGTCTCTCATACAGATAAACATAAAAATCTTTAACAAAATATTAACAAATGGAATCCCTCAACATAGAAATGAAATAACATTTTAACCAAGTGCTTTATTTCTAGGAACACAAGGGTTGTTTCTACATTTGAGAATCAATGTAATTCACAACGTCCAAAGATTAAAAACAGAAGCCCATGTAACTGTATCAATCAATGTAGAGCCATATGACAAAAGTCAACAACTATTCAGGTTAAAAATTTCAGGAAATGATAAATATAATTTCCTTAATCTGTTAACAGGCATCTAAAAAACACCTACATCTAAAATCAAAATTCATGGGAAAAAATTTAAATGATTGCCCGTAGGATCAGGAACAAGTCAGAGATATCGACTCACATAACTTCAACAATGTACTTTGTACATTCTAGCCAATGTAATTAGGGAAGAATATTTTTAAATAAAGAATATTGAGATTGAAAAGTAAGATTTAAAATTGTCTTTAGTCACAAATGGCTGGTGGAACAACCAACAGAATTTTTTTGAAAAAAAGCTACTAGAACTGATAATAGAGTTTAACCTGATTGCAGGATACTAGATCAGTACATAAAAATCAGTGTATTGCCCTGGTTGGTGTGGCTCAGTGCATTGAGTGCCAACTTGCAAATCAAAGGGTCACCAGTTCAATTCTTATAGGGCACATGCCTAGGTTGTGGGCCAGGTCCACAGCAAGGGACACTCAAGAGGCAACCACATATTGATGTTTCTCTTTCTCTGTTTATCCTCCCTTCCCCTCTCTCTAAAAATAAACAAAATCTTTTTATTTGCATTTTTTAAAATTTTATTTTAATTCTTATTCTTGTACACTTTCTATCTTTTACTCCCATCCCGGCTCACTGCCCTAGCCCTCCTCACCTGCCTCCCATTTCCACCCCGCCTAGTTTTTGTCCATGTGTCCTTTATACTTGCTCTAAACCCTTCGCTTTTCCCCTGGAATTCCCTCCCCTCTCCCCTCTGGTGACTGTCAGCCTGTTCTCAATTTCAGTGTCTTTGGTTGTATTTTGCTTGTTTGTGTGTTTTGTTGATTAGGTTCCTGTTAAAGGTGAGATCATGTGCTATTTGTCTTTCATTTCCTGGCTTATTTCACTTAGCATGATGCTCTCCAGCTCCATCCACGCTGTTGCAAAGGGTAGGACCTCCTTCTTTCTTTCTGCTGCATAGAATTCCATTGTGTAAGTGTACCATTGTTTTTTGAACCATTCATTTACTGGTGGGCACTTAGGTTGTTTCCAGTACTTGGCTATTGTAAATTGTGCTGCTATGAACATTGGGGTGCATAGGTTCTTTTGGACTAGTGTTTCAGGGTTCTTAGGATATAATCCCAGCAGTGGAATTGCTGGGTCAAAAGGCAGTTCCATTTTTAGTTTTCTGAGGAAATTCCATACTGTTGTCCATAGTGGTTGTACGAGTCTGCAATCCCACCAACAGTGCACTAGGGTCCCCTTTTATCCACAACCTCTCCAACACTTGTTAGTTGTTGCTCTGTTTATGATGGCCATTCTGACTGGTGTGAAGTGGTATCTGATTGTGGTTTTAATCTGCATCTCTCTGATACCTAGGGATACTGAGCATCTTTTCATGTGTCTCTGGATCCTCTGTACGTCCTCCTTGGAGAAGCGTCTGTACAAGTCCTTTGCCCATTTTCTTTTCTTTTTTCTTTTAAATGAGTGTTGTACCTTGTCAAATGCTTTTTCTGCATCTAATGACATGATTATGTGATTTTTGTCTTTGCTTTTGTTTATGTGATGTATTACATTTACTGATTTGCGAATATTGAACCAACCTTGCATGCCTGGGATGAAACCCACTTGGTCATGGTGTATCATCTTTTTAATGTAATGTTGGATGAGGTTTGCCAATATTTTGTTGAGGATTTTAGTGTCTATGTTCATCAGTGATATGGGCCTGAAGTTTTCTTTCTTTGTTGTGTCTTTATCTGGTTTGGGGATTAGGATGATGCTGGCTTCATAAAAAGAGTTTGGGAATCTTCCATCATTTTGGATTTTTTGGAATAGTCTGTGAAGGATAGCGGTTAGCTCTTCCCTAAATGCTTTGTAGAATTCTCTGGTGAAACCATCTGGTCCAGGGCTATTGTGTGTCTGGATTTTTTTGATTACTGCTTCAATTTCATCTGCTGTTATTGGTCTGTTCAGGCTTTCTGTTTCTTCTTCATTGAGTTTTGGAAGATTATACTTTTCTAGAAACTTGTCCATTTCACCTAGGTTTTCAAATTTCTTGGCATACAGTTCTACATAGTAATTTCTTAGACTCCTTTGTATTTCTGTGGTATCAGTTGTAATCTCTCCTCTTTCATTTCTGACCATAGAGGACCCATTTGGGGTCCTCTCTTTTACTTGGGTCCTCTCTCTTTTTTTCTTGATGAGCCTGCTTAAAGGCTTGTCAATTTTGTTTATCTTTTTAAAGAACCAGCTCCTGGATTCATTGATCCTTAGAAGTGTGCGTTTAGTCTCTATGTCATTTAATTCTGCTCTGATCTTGGTCATTTCCTTCCTTCTACTTGCTCTGGGCTGTCTTTGTTGTTGTTCCTGCAGTTCTTGTACGTGTAGGGTTAGGTTATTTATTTGAAATATTTCCATCTTTTTTAGGTAGGCCTGTATCCCTATGAACTTCCCTCTGGGGACTGCCTTTGCTGTGTCCCATAAGTTTTGGGTTGTTGTGAGTTCATTTTCATTTGTTTCCAGAAACTTTTTGATTTCCTCCCTAATTTCATTCTTGACCCATTCATTGTTTAATAGCATGCTATTCAATCTCCATGATTTTGAGTGCCTTGGGTTTTTCCCCTTGGGGTTGGTTTCTAGTTTCAGTCCCTTGTAGTCGGAGAAAATGCTTGGTATGATTTCAATTGTCTTAAATTTGTTCAGGCTTGTTTTGTGTCCTATCATGTGGTCTATCTTTCAAAATGTTCCATGTGCATTTGAAAAGAATGTGTATTTAGTTTCTTTAGGATCAAGGGCTCTATATATATAAGTCCAATTCATCTAGAGTATTCTTCAATGCCACAATATCTTTGTTGATATTTTGTTTGGAAGATCTGTCCATTTTTGACAGTGGGGGGTTAAAATACCCTACCATAATTGTGTTGCTGTCAATATCTTTCTTGAAGTCCTCTAAGATTTTCTTGATGTATTTAGGTGCTCCTATGTTGGGTGCATATATATTTAGAATGTTTATGTCTTCTTGGTGACTTCTTCCCTTGAGTATTATGAAGTGACTTTCTGTTCTCTCTTTATGGCCCTTCTTTTGAAGTCCATTTTGTCTGATATGAGTATTGCTCCCCTGGCTTTTTTTTCCTGTCCATTTGCTTGGAAAATTTGTTTCCAGCCCTTCACTTTGAGTCTGTGTAGGTCTTTTGTCCTGAGGTGGGGCTCTTGTAGGCAGCTATGTGTGGGTCATGCTTTCTTATCCATTCAGCTATTCTATGTCTTTTGATTGGAGCATTTAATCCATTTACATTTAAGGTTATTATTGATAGGTACTTATTCATTGCCATTTTGGTACCTGTGTTCCTTTCTCTCTCTCTCTTTTCCTTCCTTTCCTTAAAACAGTCCCTTTAGCACCTCTTGCAGAACTGGTTTGGTAGAGGTGTATTCCTTTAGACTTCTTTTGTCTGGGAAGCTCCTTATTTGGCCTTCTATCTTGATTGAAAGCCTTGCTGAGTAAAGTAGTCTTGGTTGCAGGCCTTTGGTTCTTATTACTTGGAATATTTCTTGCCATTCTCTTCTGGCTTGGAGCGTTTCCATTGAGAAGTCAGCTGCTAACCTAAGCAGGGCTCCCTTGTACGTTACTTCCTTTTTCTCTCTTGCTGCCTTTAAAATTCTCTCTTTGTCTTGGAATTTTGTCATTTTAATTATGATGTGTCTTGAAGTGGGCCTCTTTGGGTTCCTCTTAAGTGGGACTCTGTATGTTTCCTGGATTTGTGTGACTTTTTCTCTCATCAAATTAGGGAAGTTTTCCATCATTACTTTTTCAAATAGCTTTTCTATCCCTTGCTGTTCTTCTTTTCCTTCTGGTATCCCTATTATACAGATATTATTACGGTTCATATTGTCTTGCATTTCTTTTAACCCCTCTTCATTCTTTCTGAGCCTCTTTTCCTTTTCTTGCTCTTTCGGGGTGTTTTTTTCTACTTTGTCCTCCATCTCGCTGACCCGATCTTCTGCTTCATCAACTCTGCTTTTCATTCCTTCTACTGTGTTCTTCAGTTCAGAAATTGTATTCTTCATTTCCTCTTGGCCCTTGTTGATAGCTTCTATTTCCTTTTTCATGTTGATATAGTTTGCAGTGAGTTCATTGTAGCTTCCCTGTAGTGTCTGGTAGCTCACTGTGAGCTCATTGAGCTTCCTGATAATCATTACTTTGAACTCAATATCTGATAGTTGAGTTGCCTCTGTTTCATTTAGCATTCTTTCTGGGGCTTCCTCCTTTCCTTTCATTTGGGGATTGTTTCTTTGCCTTCCCATTGTTTGTGAAACTCTTTTTGTTAGCCTCAGCTCCTTAAATTGATCAGTTCTGGCTCCCTGGGTTTATGGTGTGAACTTCTGTGGTAGAATACCTGTGCGATTCAGTGGTGCAGTCTCCTTCGGGTATCCTGGTGTTCACTGCTTCCATTGTCTCTGCTGTTGGGATGCCCCCTCGTTGGGTCCAAGTCTGGTTTTTCACAGTTCCGGTTTTTTTGTCTCACTCATGGGTATTTAAAAAGAGAAAAGAGAAAAAACTGAAAAAAGAAAAAAAAAAGAGGAAAGAAGAAGAGAAAAAATTGGAAAGAAAGGAAGAAGATATAAAACAAGAAGGAAAGAGAAGCAAAAGGAATTGAGGAAGAAAAAAATAATAAATAAATAAATAAATAAATATCCTCTTGCTGGTTTCAAACTAGCCATGCCAGTTTTTCTGGTCTTGCTGGCTGCAACAGGCTGAGAGGCAATGGTATCGCTTTTCTCCCTGTTCATCACTCAGTCAGCTTTCGGCTACCCTCCCCAGGGCTATCTTAGCACCTTTCCACACAGGGCCTCGGTCGTGGGTTCTGAGCCTCCTGGGGAGCGTGCACTTTCCCAAGTTTATGGGTGTGGGTTCCAGGTTTCCTGCTTTGCGCACGCTCACCCTAAGTTCATGAGTGTGACCGGGTTTCCCGCAGATTGTGTGCATTCCCTGGGTTCACATGCGTGGTCTCCGGTTCTCCCACGGATCTCTCGCACTCCCCGGGTTCCCAGGGTGGGCTCCAGGTCTTCCACAAAGCCCCCTCCTTCAGCTGCAGGTGTCTCTGGTCGCATGGTCGCCTCTGGTCGCATGGGCTCAGGTCTGCGCTCCTCCCAGGGCTACGCGTGGGTGCTCACAGCCGCAGCGTGTTTGCCACTCAGCCCTTAACTCCCTTCTCTGCAACGTCAAGCAACCAGGTCTCTCCCGGTGCTGCTCAAACCTTGTTTGGCCTGGGAGGGAGCAGTTGACCCGGCTCCCTCCCCAGAGCCCTGTGCTGGACCCGGCAAGCGCCGGGTCCGAGGCTTCAGCCGCCCTGGTCTCCACGCTGATCCCTGAGTTCTCATTGCCCTGAAGCACTCTCCTTACTGTCTGGTTTTTCAATGTCCGCTACAATTTTTGATCTCCTACCTTCATATATGCTGTGGGACTGTTGGCTGTTTGCTGTTCCTCCGTAAATAGGCTAGGTTTCTCTCTAGTGTGTAGGGGGAAGTGGAATGTGCTCCCTCAATAAAATCTTTTTTTTTTTTGTCTGTATTTTTATAGATCAGAATGATTAACAGAAACAAATAGAAAATAAAATATAAAAAACAATACCACTTAAAATGGCACCAAAAATATAAAATACTTAGGATAAACTAAAAGATGTAAAACACCTGTTCAATGAAAAGTACAAAACACTGTTGATAAAAATTAAAGAGTAAATAAATGAGATAAACTTTGCTGGAGGGTTAGAAGAGTCGATTTTTCTAACATGTTAATTTTCACCAAATGGAGCTCTAAATTCATGTCAATCCTATTCAAACTTCCAGCAGGGTGTTTTATAGAATGGAAAAGCCCACTTGAAAATTCATATGAAAATGTAAAGGATGGAAAACAGCAAAAGCAGTTCTGAAAAGGACAAAATTAGAGAGCCATTACCATGAGATATCAAGAATTATAGCTACAATAATCAAAACAGCATTTGCATAAAGATAGGAAAATAGAACAGAACAAAATCCATAAATAAACAAACACCTATACAGACAGCTGATTTTTGATGAAGGGGCAAAGGCAATGCAGTGGAAAAAGAATCATCTCTTCAACAACTGGAGGTATGCAGAGTTCCAGAGTTCACTTCCTCGCACAACCAAAAGGAGGATAACAACCAATCTAAAATCAACAAAGAACCAGAAGTGCCAGAAAATGAAAATGTATGGAACTCTGAGAAGCAAAGATTTAAAGAAACAGTCAAGTAGACCAACCAGACTGGTAAGGTGGGCAGACAGAGACAACTTGCAGTGAGGCAGCAGACCACGATGAGGTGGCCGGCTGTGCAGGGTGGGGCTGGCTGAATGGGAAACTGAGACTCAGAGCTGACTGTGGACTATGGCCAGCGTTGCCACAGTGGGTTCGGTGGAAAGTGGGCTACAGCCGAGCAGGCAAGCTGCACTGTTCCCTCTCTGGCCCCTCCCCCACAGGCAGCACCGCAGTGCAGCAAGGAGGGTTGCCCTGCCCAGGTGAATACCTAAGGCCCTGCCCCCTTACAACTTAACAGGTGCACTAAGACAAAGAAATATGGCCCAAATGAAAGGACAGAGCAAAACTCCAGAAAGAGAGCTAAGTGATGAGGAGACAGCCAACCTATCTAATGGAGAGTTCAAAGTCCTGGTAATCAAAATGCTCACGGATCAGATTGAGCTAGGTCACAAAATCAAAGAGCAAATGAAAGATACCCAAAATGAAATAAAGCAATATATTCAGGGAATCAAAAGTGACAGGAGAGAAACCAGGACTCAAATCAACAATTTAGAACAAAAGGAAGAAATAATCATCCAACTAGAACAGAATGAAGAAACAAGAATTCAAAAAAATGAATAGAGGCATAGGAACCTCTGGGACAATTTTAAACGTTCCAATATCCAAATTATAGGGGTGCCAGAAGGAGAAGAACAACAGCAAGAAATTGAAAACTTATTTGAACAAAGTATGAAAAAAAACTTCCCTATTCTGGCGAAGGAAATAGACTTCCAGGAAGTCCACAAAGCCTGGAGAGTCCCAAAGAAGTTGGACCCAAAGAAGAACACCAAAGCTCTACATCATCATTAAATTACTCAAGATTAAAGATAAAGAGAGAATCTCAAAAGCAGCAAGAAGAAAGGAGACAGTTACCTACAAAGGAGTGCCCATAAGACTATCAGCTAATTTCTCAAAAGAAATCTTGCAGGTAAGAAGGGGCTGGAAAGAAGTATTCAAAGTCTTGAAAGGCAAGGACCTACATCCAAGATTACTCTATCCAACAAAGCTATCATTTAGAATAGAAGGGCAGATAAAGTGCTTCCCAGATAATGTCAAGTTAAAGGAGTTCATCATTACCAAGCCCTTATTATATAAAATGTTAAAGGGACTTAACTAAGAAATTGAAGATCAAAAACTATGATGACAAACTCACAACTATCAACAAATGAACCTGAAAAAAGAAAACAGAAAAACAATAAAAACAAAAACTAAGCAAACAACTAGAACAGGAACAGAATCAGAGAAATGGACATCACATGAAGGGTTTTCAGTGCGGGTTTTCAGTGCGGGAGGGGAGGAATGAGAGGAAAAGGTACAGGAAATAAGACTCATAATTGGTAGGCATACAAAATAGATGGGGAAAGGTCAAAAATGGTACAGGAAACAAAGAATTCAAAGAACTTATATGTATGACCCATGGACATGAACTAAAGGGAGGAAGGCAGTGGGAGGCGGTATGCAGGGCACCGGGGGGATAAAGAGGGAAAAATTGGGAAAACTGTAATAGCATAATCAACAAAATATACTTTTAAAAAAACAACTGTAAGTATGCAAAAATAATAATAATAAACCTGTTCCATATCTCACATGACATACAAAAATTAACTAAAAATGGCAATTAGACCTAAATGTTGAAACCAAATGTCAAACCTAAAACTATAAAACATCTACAACATAAAAGAAAATTTTATGATCTTTGATGACACAAAGATTTCATAGATACGACACCAAAAACACAATCTACATGAAAACAAACAGATGTTGAAATTCATCAAGAATTATCAACTCTTCTTCAAAGGCACTGTTAAAAAAAGAAAAAATTAAGTTCTAATTGGTGTGGCTCGATGGGTTGGACATAGTCCCCCACTGGTTAGATTCCCGGATACAGCACATGCCTGGGTTGCCAGCTAGGTCCTGGGTTGGAGGCCTGCAAGAGGCAACCGATTGATGTTTTTCTCACACATGGATGTTTCTCTCACTCTTTTCCTCCCTCCCTTCCTCTCTCTATAAAAATAAATAAAGTCTGTAAAAAGAAAAGATAAGGCTCTAAGAGGAAATATTCACCAAACATATCCAACAAAGGACTTGTATCCAGAACATACCAAGAGGGACATCAGAGAAGATGGCAGAGGAGAACGTTTCAGTGCAGGAACAGTCTCTGTCCTGTACATACTCAAAGCAATGATAAAATTGCCTAGGTACCTCCATCATCGATGTGATTGCTAAGAACTTACAAATCATTATGCCATTATACCACATGAGAACAGGTATAGTATTTCTCAAATTAAAGATAAGAAAACAGAGACTCTAAATTAGATGCTCAAGGCCACACAAGCTGGATGATACAGAGCAGGGATTAAAAAAAAAAAAAAAAAAAAAGACTGCTTGGCTTCAAGGCCTGGGTGATAATGCCTCCCTCAGGGATTATCTTTCCCAAAGGAAACCTTCTCAAGGTGCCGGCATAGCACAGCATGCTTAACACTTAGTCTGTACTCTGACAACTCATCAAAAACAGGTCAATAAAGAAAAAAAAGAAAATGCCATTTTATGTTATTGCGGGGTCTCTTACTTATACCCTACATAATAATAGCCTTCTTTTGAGATTTGAGAAAATCAAAACAACAATCCATAGAAAAAAATAAGAGAGCTATGTTGAAGTACCTAAGAGATACAGCAATGGCACAATAACTTACATTGGCATAAGGTATAATAAATTACTTTAGAGTTCCATTAAAATGTGAACAGAGAAACAAAAAGGGGCGAGGCAAGCATTAAAATAATTATTTTTATTTAACAGTTACATACTGAAAGCGGCCATTAAGTTGTTCAGATTCTGGAAGACTCAATGGAGGAAAGAGAAAAGCACCTAAACTAAGCTGGGTCTCTGCTTCCCAAACAAGAATGCGGACTGCAGTGAGTCTCTGCGGCCGGCTCTCACCACTACGCACCCGGCTCATCAGAAGGGGGAATTGATTGCGTAGAAGAACGGGAAGGGAGGGGATGAGAAGCTGGAGGACCGGTCTGGAATAAGCAAGAGAGGGTGGGATCTAGTGCAGAAATAATGGGGTTGGCTACTCTGCAGGAAGTTCATAGTAATTCAGAGGGAAGGCCAAATTTGGTTTTAGGTTGGGATGCCGCCAAGAGGGGCAAGAGAGCTGAAGGCACTTACAAGGCACGTGGAATTCAAGCAGGACCAGGAACCAGGTGAGGACTGAGGGAAGTCAGAATGGTAAAAAGGTGGTAGGATTGATGGATTTGTAGTCTGGGAGGACTAGTGAAGCCAAACTCCTAGAGGGGATGGGCTTGAAAGTTAGGAGGTGTCAGAGAGAGATGAATGCTTGACATGAAAAAATCATGGAGGTCTTGCCCTGGCTGATGTGGCTCAGTTGGTTAGAGCACTGTCCCATAACTGAAACATTGAGGGTTTGATTTCCAGTCAGGGCACATACCCAGGTTGTAGGTTCGATCCCCAGCAGGGGCACCTACAAGAAGGCAACTAATCAATGTCTGTCTGTCTGTCTATCTGTCTCTCTCTCTTTCTCTCTGGCAATGAAAAAATGTCCTCAGGTGAGATTGTTTTAAAAGATCATGGAGGTCTTGCAGTTATTGGTAATGACAAGTCAGGAATGTGACACAAGAATGAGTGGAAGACAAGATATCTGTAAATGTACAAAAAAAAAGTGGTAAGCATGTTGGAACAATCATCTACGTAGACAGTAAAATCATCAAAAATTAAAACAGGATGACTGTTGGAGTGAAAGTGAGCCAGGAGAAATGTGATGGAATCACCCAGAGGTTAATGGCTGCATGAGAGAACGGGGGATGGGCTTGGGGGGGAGGGGGGCAGGGGGGGAGATCAATCTATTATGAAATTCAAAGTGGAGATGGGAGGGGGTCTCCAGGGAGAATACCTGGATTTGGCAATGAGGAGCAACCAGGACATATACTAGAGGAACCATAAACTACAGAAAATCAATCTTCATTACCTCTAAAAATCTCAGTCTGTGTTGGTCAACAGCAATGACCAGCGTATACCACTGCACAGGAATGGCACAGCTGAGAAAGCTGTAGGGTCTTGCTGGAGGCCCAGTGGAGAGATCAGAGAAGTTTCACAGAGGTTTGGAAAATGTGACATGCAAGCTGGGTGTTTAAAAATGAGGATGAGCAAAAGGACCTTCCTGGCACAGAGACACTACTACACAGGCGAAGTCAAAGACATGTGAAAAAAACATGAAGCATTCTAAGAAATGCAAACAGTTCCACATGATTAAGGACAGAAAGAGAATGAGTATGAAATGGGTATGAATTAATGGGTGTGAAAGAGGAAATATGACTATGCAGGTAGACCAAGGCCATAACCTTTTTCTCTGCATAAAATACATTATATACAAATTAAATTGTTGCCCAGAAATCCTTCATAAAAGCCTCTAGTAGAAAACAAAATTGATGAATTTTATAATTTTCACCTTATATTCACCTTATAATTTCACCTTATATTCCTTCTTTAAAGGAGATGCTAGAAAACAATTAAATAACCCAATGTAAGCTAGTTGCTTTACAATGATTAACCTACTTTAACAGAATCTATTGCTTCCACATTATATACAAAAAATTGACAATCATTATCATAACCTCCAATATCCAAGATTTAAGAAATTTATGCACAACTGAGATTTTTTAAAGCAGATGAATTGAGCTCAAACATAAATGCATTAGTTACAGATTTCTTTGTGACATGTATATATATAAACATATAAGTATACGGCTATACATAAATATACGTTGCCTCTCCATTTAAAAGAACAACATTGCAAATGAATGTATGGATGACAATAATAATACTGGTTATAGAACTTTTATAAATAGTGAGTCTTAGAATTAATGGGAAAGATGTCTCACTAGGTAACCATTGCTATACTTGCATTTCTACTGTAGCAGTTACGGTTTAATGGAAAGAGCATTATACTTGGGAGTCAAAGAACAATCCAAATATTGGCATGGGCATTTATGAACTATTAAGCAAGTCACTTAGCTTTTCTGTTCTGTGCCTGAGTTTCTCAAATTACAAAAAGGAAAACAATCTCTAACTCATGTGATTTTGGAAAGTACTGTTATCTGAGCTTTGTAAACTGTAATAAGTGACAAAATTGTCTAGTTACAAACTTCAAAATGTTTTTCATATAGAAGTAAGAGTCTTCAGGCCATTGGCTGCCCCCTCCCCCAAAATGAAGCACAGTTAAAATCTAAGATGATAAATCTGATAGACTTTCATAAGCATGTCTCACCACCTCTCTTCATAACCTTACCTTCGAATGAGCAGGCCCTCTTTCATTCAGAAGTTTATACTGGGGTTGGACTCTATTGAAACGGGCTAACTCATTTACCAGACACATTGGAGTTTTCTCTTTGAGGTTTGCCATTTTATCTTGGAGAGAAGCTGTAAATAAAAAGGCTGTAAAGTTTTTGTCACTCTTGACTTTACAAAATGGAAGAAAAGCTAAATTTGACTCTTTTAGCTTGAAGTCAGATTGTAAATTCGGATTAATTTTCATAAATTTTATATTAGAAAAAATCAAGCCATCAAATGTCTTCCATTACATGCAACAGAAATATGTATCACATTTTAAATAACAAATCAAGGTAACTTTTCCCTAAGTACCTAAGTTGCTCTTTATACATTTATGATAACAGCATGCTTAAAGATTTTAAAATAATGTAAGATTATAATTTCTATATTGTAACTTTCCTTTCCTCTTAAAAAATTTTAACATAAACACATAATTCTCCTGATTCTTATTACTATAAAACTCATTTTCTCTACCTTTTCTATCCTTTGATTTTTTTTCTTCTCATTTTGAGGCAGCATATTAACTGAAAAGTTCTAGACTTGGGAATCAGGTCATAAATGTAAGTACTAGCTCTTTCAAGTACTATTTTATAATAACTTCTTTTCCTGTTTTTAAACAAAATTTTTAAAGTATAAAAAGGAAGAATAATTTAACAAATGCCCATGTCCTTAGCATCCAGAAATGAAATTAACATTTTCCATATTTCCATTGTCTTGTAAAAAAAGTATTACCTTCCAGTTAAGTTCCCTTTACCTATTCCAAAAACCACTTTTATATGAATTTAGAATATATTACTCTGGGATCTTTTAAATACATTTATATGCATGCATGCATATCCATGAAAAAATACAGTCTTGATATATGTGATTTTACAGTCACATAAATAGTAATGTAATATATCCCTTTCACTACTTTCTGCACTCTTAATGTTTTTGAGATTGTAACTTAAATAAATTCAGTACATTACTTTTAACTGCTGTATAATTTTCATCATAGTATCATATCCATTTCTTAATCGACTCCCCTACTGATAGACATTTAGCTTGTTACTAATTCTTCACTCTCACAGGTGAAAACATGCTGCCAAATGGCACCAAGAACGACTGTACCAATTACCTTCCCCAGAAGCATGAAAATTACCATTTACCTCGACCCTGAAAATACACAGTGTGGTTGAGTATTTTAGTTTTTGATAATCTGATATTTGAGAAATTGTATCCCGCTATTGTTTTTTGTTTCCCTCACTATTTTAATTTGCATCCACAGTTTACAAGAGAGGCTAATCAACTTCTCATGTTATTTATTGATCATTTGAGTTTCCTATTCTGGGAATTGCTTGTCCATCTTTCTATTGATTACTCTGTAGATTATATTTACCGATCTTCTTTGGACTGTGCTTTTCATGCCTTAAAAAAATCCTTCTTTAAACCTGCAAGGTCTTAATGATTTTCACTTAAATTTACTAAGCCTTCTATTCTTTAGCTGTAAAATAAAGGTACTAAATCTATCTCACTTAGCTCACAGGCTGTTATGAGGTTAAGATTTTTAAATGAGTGGTATTCTAAATTCTACCACAACCACTACAGCTTCAGAAACTTTCTTAATACTATATTAAATTTTTTTATCCTACGTCTTCCTTTGTCACATTTAGTGACACATTTAATTGTTCTTTAATTTTTCATTCATGTCTCATGAGTCAGTGTGAGAACAGGCAAGTAGATTACTTCCTCCACAATTAAACTGAGTTGCACTGTATGGAGAATACATTAAACAAATGGAAATAGCTGGTTTTAGGAACTTCATCTTCAAACATTACATAGCAAGGTTTAATGTGGAAAAGAGTATTCTTTTAACTTTTTAATACGCTTTATAGGACCAATATTTTTATACAATAACTTGATCACAATCATTATGATTAAGAAATTACTTTATAAGAAAACTACATAAATACCTAGTAGGGCATAAGTCAAAGGAAAGAGAATCTAAGCAACCAATTGCAGGACCAATACAGAGGGCAACTAATTCTACAATTAAACCATTCCAAGTGGCTTGCAAGCCAAAAAACAACAACAAACAAAGAAACAAACAAACCCTAGTAATCACTGTTTGGACAATACAAAAAAAAACAAGAGTAAGTCAAAATAATTTTGAGAAAACCTGCATTTTACTTATTTTTTGTGTATAATGCAAATGAACATTTTATAAATTGTACCAGAGTCAGTCATTCTATCAAGGTCAAGGTGACCTGGGGCCATAATCAACTTTGGTCCTTGCATAGCATGGCATTTAATACTTGTGTACAACAGTTAACACAGCTAACTGAGTATCCAAAAAAATAAAACTGTTAAAATTGAGAAAATATTAAGGTCTGGTAAAAATCAGTCAACTCTGCATAACAATGAAATAGCATTTACACTGTTATACAGCTTTTATAACTCAGCAATGCTGCATATTCACCTCTAATGACGGCAAAAGTTCTAGGAACACTGCAAGCATAATATGACAATTTTACAGTGCAAAACATGTCAACAGCATAGACTTTAAATATGTTAAAGGAAAGTGCTAACTAATCACATGGTATTAAACTTATATTCTATTAATTTTGACTCTGCTTCATAAAAACAACTTGAATTCAATAAAACATTTTAATGTGTGACTGAAGTTCTGGGGTGAAAGGTATGCAAACAACATGCAAGATCTCACTTTGATAAAGCTTTATTAGTTAAAATCCAACTGTTTCAAGATGGTAAATTTAAAAGTAATTAGTCTTAGTTAAAATCATTTGTTTTAGAAAATGATTAAAACTTTAAATAGCTGTTCCTCTATTTAATCAGAAATCTTATTAGTATTAATTACTTGACAGAGCTCAGTGATAGAGTGATAACTCAAAAATATAACTGAAATTTTGATAAAGCATCTACAAAATTATGTAACAAACTTGTCCATAAAAATTGAGAGTTGTCCTGCCTGATTTGGCTCAGTGGACTGAGCGCCGGCCTGTGAAACAAAAGCTTGCTAGTTCGATTCCCATTTGGGGCACATGCCTGGGTTATGGGCCAGGTCCCCCAGCTGGGGGCATGCGAGAGGTGAGAGGTAACTGATCAATGTTTCTCTCGCATATCAATATTTCTCTCCTTTCCTTTCTTCTTCTCTTCCCCTCTCTCTGAAAATAAAACCTTTTTAAAAATGTTTTATCCCTGGCTAAAGTGGCTCAGCGGACTGAGTGCCAGCCTGGGAACCAAAGAGTTGCTGGTTTGATTCTCCAAACAAGGCACATGCCTGGGATGGGGGCCAGGTCCCCAGTAGGGGGCGCACAAGAGGCCACCACACATTGCTGTTTCTCTCCCTCTCCTTTTCCCTCTCTCCTCCTCTCTAAAAATAACTAAAATCTTTTTTAAAATATGTTTTTAAAAAATTAAGATATATAAACTTAATTTATATGTCACTTTATATGTCACTATTGTCACTTTATATGTCACTATTTATATGTTTAGAAAAGTCAACAGTTGAAAAAATGAGAAATATACATACAGTTGCTAAGAATGTCCTCAGTGAGCTATTTTGAGATATGCTTCAAGTCAATTTGGCGGCTGGAATAGCAGACCACTACTCAGAAGTAAATAAAATTAATGATAATGGAGTTCCCAATGTAAGATTTTGCTTTTGAGAGAGCAAACACCACATGATGGTCAGCAGCCTGTTTGGGTATCTCTTGCCACTTACTGAGATCTATGGGATTTTGAAAAAGTACTTAAATATTTTTCTTGGAGCGTAAAATAGAAATAATAGTTATTTTTATATTACTGGTTGATGGTATAGGGTAAATGAGATGACGTAAGACACTGTTAACAATGATAAGAATGCATTATTATTTTAATTACAAATAATTTGTTAAAATATCATCATCAAATAGGAAAACAGTGCTATGGTTTTATAAACTTTTTTCATGACTTTCTAAGCTAAAATATTCTGAGTTAAAATATTCTGTTAAAGTAAGGTGATTTGATTCCTACAAATATATTTGATATTCTGCATGAAACAGGCATTTGTTATTGTTTTCCCACTGACTTATTATAAGTTTGTTTTCCACTAAAATATACCCAAATGTGCTATAAATTATATTAAGATTTCTCGTATTTTATCTTTGCTGATACAAAGTTGTTTTACATGTAAATCTCCATAACTTTGATAAGTAATATTGGTAAAAGAGCTATTTATAATAACAATAATATCTGCATACACTCAACAAAATACAGATTTTGTTGATCAAAAATATATACCTATTTTTTGAGACAGACTCTGTTCACACATTTTCATAAAATGTCCTGTACTCTCTGGGACTTGAATCTCCAAACTATACCAAAATAATGCAGCTCACAGTTTTCAATAAACAAGAGCAACCCATCCCAAAGGAGCTCACAGTCCAGTACAAGAAAAAACACAAACAATGAACCAATATATAAACTACATATGCTAAGTGCCGTAACAATGCTGTCATAGGGATGATGCAGTAGGCGAAGGGAGGATAAAAAGGTAGGTTTCAAGAGGTGTTAATTAGATAGTTAAGGAAAGAAGGAATTCACCAATTTAGCAAGGGAGGAAAGGAGAGTCCAGGCTTATCCAGAGCATGCAAGCAGGAGAAAGCAAATAAAACACACACATTCTAGCAAATGCAAGGAGGTCATTAGCGGACTACAGAATGCATAGGAGAAAGTGGCAAAAAAATTTTTGACCAAAATCCTTCAAAACACCAAAAGTTTCCTAAGCCAGAACTGAGAGTAGCAATGTTTCTGAAGTAGTTAAGCTGCAGCCAGAGCTGTTGCCAGGCACGTCACTGTCTACCTCACCTGCCAGCAGAAGAATCTGCTTCCATCCCAGGTCCCAGGACTGACTTGGACGGTTTCTACATCTCTGGGCCAGCTCCCCTTTCCCTACTCCCTGCTACTGGAAGGGACTCAACCTAATTCCCCGGTAAAATAAAAAGAAAGAAAACAGTCAAAAGAGCAAAGGAATTTACCTCCCAGGGGCTCTTGTCTTCTAGAAGGAATGTGACTACCTGTCCATACCTATAGCTGAAACAAATCATGTAACTTCACATTAGACTATAACCTACAGCTGTCCATGAAAAATCACTAACCAAGGATCAAACTGCTCTATTATAAATGCCTATCAATCAGGAAAAAAATTTAAGTTCCTATCTCATATAAATACAAATATAAATTCCAGAAGTATCAAAATGCAAAGTATAAAAATGACAAAAGCGCAAGAAAACCTACGTAAATATTCATCATAATCCTGGAACACAGAAGGCTCTTCTATAGATTGAAAAACCTAAATGAAACCTAAATGACATAATGGGATAAACTGACAGATCAAACAACACGGAAACGTACAACTTTTATACAGCAAAACTCATCAAAAATGACACTAAAAGAAGTCTACACACTGGAGGAGAAATACTTACAACACTGAAGAAAAACTGTTAACATCCGCAAAATACAAAGATGATACAAAGCAAAGTTTTTAAAACCAACAGAAAATAGGGCAAATGCATGCACAATCAACTCACAATACAATTTATTAAGTAAACACATCTGACCAAAAAACTGATTAAATAAATGAAAATTTGAACTCCAGCGAAATATAATTTACCCCCTTAGACTGACAAAGATGAAAAACGACCATGTAAGTACTGGCAAGGGTGTGGGAAAGTGGACACACAGTCTATTGACAAACACAGAACAAGGCAAAATTTTGGTGGGCAATCTGGCAACACCTCTTAAAGTTTCAACCCCATCCACCTTTAAAACACCAGTTTCACAACTAAGAGTCATACGACAGGAAGACTCACACATCAGATCTGCACATGACAATGTGCAATGGAACGGCTACAGTAAGACCAAAGAACTATAAACAAGCTGAATATTTATTCACCAGTAACTGCTTGGTTAAGCAAACCACAACGCACTGTGCAGCTCTGGAAAGAGAGTGAGGTGCAGTGCTTCCGTCCTGACAAAGGACACCACAAATGTTGAATGACAGACAGTTACAACCGCTTATTCTCTGATCTTACTTTTACTTTCTTTAAACCAAACCTGTGCATGAATTAGATGTGGGACGGGTAAGGGGGGTCGTCACTTTCTACTTTGAAGTGCTGCAATGTTTTACTTTGTTACAATAAATATGTATAAGTTTTATAATTTAAAAATTATTTTACCAAACCATACCAAAAGTAGGGAATGGTTTATAGTGTAAAAGCCTTAGATTCTAACTGCTACTGAACTTTCTAAAGTCATTCTGGTGCCATCGATTTTCTCAAAGACAGAGGATGCTTGAAGATCTCATTCAAAGCAGGTCACAAGTCACTTACACAAAGCCACAGGGATGTGAAGCACAGCACAGAGAATACAGTTAATAATATTGTCACAGCTCTGTATGGTGTCGGATTGGCTCTAGACTTACGGGGGAATCACTTTGTAAGTTATATAACTGTCTAATCACCATGTTGCACATATGAAACTATTATATTGTATGTCAATTAACTGAAAAAAAAAAAAAAAAAAAGCAGGTCATAAGACTGCAAAATCAGTGTGGCCCTACCAACATATGGTATGGCCAGTCTTCTTAACGTTAGCCATTCTATCAAGTGCTTCTCATTGTGGCTTTAATTTGCATTTCCCTAATGACCAATGACACTGACCACATATTTTCATGTGTATGCTACTTATATACATCATATAGTGAAGTGCCTATCTGAATATTTTTCCAATTATTACTGAGTTATTTCTTTTTATTACTATTTTATTTGAAGTGTTTTTTGTTGCATTTTTAGGTATATTTTATTGGTTATGCTATTACAGTTGTCCCAATTTTTTCTCCCTTTCATCCCCCTGCACGCTGTACCCCCTCACCATCCAGCATTCTCCCACCTTAGTTCATGTCCATGGGTTGTACATATAAGTTCTTTGGCTTCTCCATTTCCTATAATATTTTTAACCTCCCCCTGTCTATTTTCTCCCTATCATTTATGTTACTTATTCCCTGTACCTTTTCCCCCTCTATCCTCCCCACACTCACCTGCTAATAACCTTCCTTACGATCTCCACTTCTGTGATTCTGTTCCTATTCTAGTTGTTTACTTAGTTTTTTTTTTTGTTTGTTTTTTGGTTCAGTGAGCTTGTTATCACCATTCATATTTTTTAATCTTTTTCTTAGATAAGTCCCTTTAACATTTCATATAATAAGGGTGAGGCGATGAGGAACTCCTTTAACTTGACATTATCTGAGAAGCACTTTATCTGCCCTTCCATTCTAAATGATAGCTTTCCTTGATAGAGTAATCTTGGATGTAGGTCCTTGCCTTTCAAGACTTTGAATACTTCTTTCCAGCTCCTTCTTGCCTGTAAGGTTTCTTTTGAGAAATCAGCTGATAATCTTGTGGGAACCCCTTTGTAAGTAACTGTTTCCTTTTCTCTTGCTGCTTGTAAGATTCTCTCCTTATCTTTAAACTTAGGTGATGTAATTAAGATGTGTCTTGGTGCGTGCTTCCTTGGTCCATCTTTTTTGGGACTCTCTGGACTTCCTGGACTTCCTGGAAGTCTATTTCCTTTGCTGGATTGGGGAAGTTTTCCTTCATTATTTTTTCAAGTTTTTAATTTCTTGGTCTTCCTCTTCTCCTTCTGGTACCACTATGATTCAGATGTTGGACTATTTAAAGCTGTCCTAGAAGTTCCTAAGCCTCTCCTCATTTTTTTGAATTTTTGTTTCTTCATTCTGTTCTGGTTGACTATTTATTTCTTCCTTCTGGTCCAAACCATTGATTGGAGTCCCGGTTTCCTTCCCTTCACTGTTGGTTCCCTGTATATTTTCCTTTATTTCACTTTTCATAGCCTTCACTCTTTCCTCTATTTTGCAACCATACTCAATCAATTCTGTGAAAGCCTGCTCCGCCAGCTGCCACCTTGCCCACCCTGGTCCTTCAGCCACAGCTTTGCTGCAAGTCCTCTCCACCTGGCTTCCCATCTCCACCCCTCCTGCTGATCCGGATGAATGTTTCTTCTTTAAGTCCTTGGTTGTCAGACTTTCATACAGTTCAATTTTCTGACAGTTCTGGTTGTTTTCTGTTTTTAAATCTGTTGCTGTCCTTCTTTTGGTTGTGCAAGGTGGCACAGTGCATCTACTTATGCCTGTATCTTGGCTGGAGGTTCTCTTTCCTGGTAGCACCTGCAGCCCAAGTTGCTGCTGCCGCAGCTCACCCACGAGCTCAGCTCACACGCACCTATTTCACTTTGTATAAGCCTTCATTTCATGACCAAACTCAATCATTTTTGTGAGCATCCTGATTACCAGTGTTTGAAACTCTGCATCTGATAGGTTGCCTATCTCCTTGTCACTTAGTTCTTTATCTAGAGTTTGATCTGTTCTCTCAATTGAGCCATATTTCGTTGTCTCAGCACACCTACCACATTGTAAGCAGGGAGCCTTAGGTATTCACCAGGGCAGGGGAACCCAGTTCGCTGTGTTGCAGAGCAGTACGTGGGGTAAGGGTCAGGAAGGGAACAATGCCGCTTGCTAGCGTGCTCAACTCTCGCCCAACTTTCAGTCACTTCCCTTGCTTCCCACAAGCTGATTGTGCCCTTTCAGGTGCTGACTCCCAGGTGGCTGGGCTTGGGTAAGTTCTAGGATGCCATGGGACTCGCCTACAGACTCTTCTGTGAGGCTGGGAGTTTCTCCAGCTGATGCAATCCCCCCAAAACCCTGCAAAAGTCAGGGTTTTTGAGGCTTTATTTCCCCACGGTGGAACTCTGGGTTTTGGGGTCTGTCTCACTCCCTAGTTGTTCCTCCCGGCTTATCAGTGTGCAAATGGAGGACCCCTAGTCAGCCAGCCCGTAACTCAGCCATGTGGTCCACCCCCTTGCCTCGCACCCTCTGCCCCGGCTGCCCGTATCCACCTGTCCTACCAGTCCGGATGAATGTTTCTTTAACTCCTTGGTTGTTGGAGTTCCATGCAGTTTGATTTTTCTGGCAGTTCTGGCTGTTTTTTGTTTTTAAATTTGGTTGTTACCCTTCTTTTGGTTGTGCAAGGAAGCAAAGCGTTTCTACCTACACTTCCATCTTGGGGGAAACACTATTTAAAGTTCTTTATATATTCTAAATACAACTAGTATTAATCAGGTACATGTTTGGCAAAGACTTTCAGGCTGTGGCATCTCTTTCAGTCTCTTATCAGCACCTTTTGAAGAACAGACTTTAGTTTTAATATCGTCTAATTTATCCATTTATTCACATAAAGGTTGTGTTTTGCTTTTTTTCCTAAGCAATAATCAACTAGTTAAAATCTTAAAGATTTTATCCTAGGTTTTGTTCTAGAAGCTTTACAATTTTAGGTAGTATGCTTAGGTCTCTGAGCCATTTTTTTTTTTTAAACAAATTGTAGACTCTACTTTATCTTTTAATTTTCCTAATCTTTATTGTATTTTTTTCCAGCACCATTTAGTCCCCTTATATCCTCCTACCCCCAGCAATCACCACACTGTTGTCCATATCCATGAGCTGTTTTTCCTTTTTGCTCAAATCCTCTACCCCAAAACTCCCCCACCCCACTAAGCATCATGTGCTCTCCATCTATGAGTCTGTCTCTGTTTGGCTTGTTAGTTCAGTTTGTTCAATAGATCCCACTTACGAGTGAAATCATATGGTGTTTGTCTGCCTCTGACTGGCTTGTTTGACTTAGCATAATGTTCTCCAGGTTCCATCCATTCTGTCGCAAAGGGTAAAATTTTCTTTTTTACAGCCTAGTAGAATTCGATTGTGTAAACATCCCATAGTTGTTTTTTCCACTCATCCACTGATGCACATTTTGGCTGCTTACATATCCTGGTGATTGTACATGACACTGAACTAAATATACGGGGGTGTTCATGTTCTTTGGAATTAGTGTTTTGGGTTCTTTCAGATATATTCCCAGAAGTGAGACTGCTGGGTCAAAAGGCAGATCCATTTTTAATTTTTTTGAGGTAGCACCAAACTGCTTTCCACAGTGGCTGCACCAGTCTGCATTCAAACCAAGAGTGCAAGAGTGTTCCCCTTTCTCCACATCCTCGCCATCCAGCAATTGTGTGTTTGTTGATTTACTGATGATGGCCATTCTGACAGGTGTGAAGTGATATCTCATTGTAGTCTTAATTGGCATTTCTCTGATCATTATTGATAACTGAACATCTTTTAGTATGTCTATTGTCCATCTGTATGTTCTCTTTGGAGAAGTGTCTCTGCAGGTCCTTTGCCCATCTTTTAATTGGGTTGCTTGTTTTTTTGGTGTTGAGCTGTGTAAGTACTTTATAAATTTTGGATATTAACCCCTTATTGGATGTATCTGTTGGGAACCACTGCCTGGTTTCAGAAGCTGTATCCCCCGTGGCTAAGGCTGAGTAAAAAGACCTTGGGATCATAATCTACTAAGGAGACAAAGCTTATCTCTCTGGCAGGAGCACCACCTCTGCCCCCTTTACTTCACTCTGCCTGGCCCCCAGTGCATGTCCAGTTAGCCAATGACAGGTAAGACAGGCATGGTCACGAGGAGGCCCTCAGAGAAGGACTTGGGGGGCTATAGAAAAAGGGGGTGATGGGCCCTCACCCCTCAGCTTTGACATAGCCTGAGTCCTCATTCTGTCTGCAAGAAGTCTCCTAATCTCTTGGCTGCCTTACTTCCCCTGCCCAACTTAAGCCTGAAACAATGACAGAGGGTGGGTGTGGCCCTGTGCTGGATGGGGCTATAAGGCCTAAGAAAGAACGCATAAAATCTTGTGAAACCTGCTTTGCTAATACCCTCAATTTAAATGATAAGGGTCCAAGCATGAAATGAGTTTGTTTCCCCAAAGTTTTATGGTGCTTTAGTTATCTGACCCTGACTCAAAATAAACCCTCAGAGTTCTTTGAATGTTATTGTTTGACCATTACTGCCTGACAATGATTGATGAGCTTTCCATATATGCCCTGTATTCCTATGCAAATGTACCCAATAAAAGGACATTGAGGAAAAGGACATTGAGGACATTCTCCTTTGAGAGATCAGCCACTTTTCCTCCCCAAGCAGATCATGTTTTGGTAGACTTATTCTCATCCATGGTGGCCAGGGGGGCCCTGTGGGTGGAAACCCCCCCATTGTGTTGATGAATATATTCTCACATTCTGTGGGTTTTCTTTTTATTTTGTTGACAATTTTCTCTGCAGTGCAAATTTTTTAGTTTGATGTAGTCCTATTTCTTTCCTTTTTTCCCCCTTGCCTAGGGAGGTATGTCAGACACAAAACTGTTACGAGCAATGTCCGGCATTTTTCTGCCTATGTTTTCTTCTATGATTTTTATGGTTTCTAGTCTAACATTTAAGCTTTCCATGTATTTTGAATTTATTCTTGTGTGTGGTATAAGAAAGTGGTCTAGTTTCACTTTTCTGCACATATTTGTCCAATTTTCCCAACACCATTTATTGAATAAACTATCATTAGCCCATGTATGTGCTTGCTTGCTGCGTTGAATATTAATTGACTATAAAGGTGTGGGTTTATTTCTGGCATCTCTACTCTGTTCCATTGATTTATGTGTCTGTTTCTATACCAGCGCCAGGCTGTTTTGTTTACTATGGCCTTGTAGTATAGTTTCATATTAGGTGGCATGATTCCTCCAACTTTGTTCTCCTTTCTCAGGATCACTGTTGCTATGTAGGGCTTTTTAGGCTTCCATAAAATTTTTGAAATATTTGTTCTAGTTCTGTGAAATACATCACTGAAACCTTGATAGGAATGCATTGAATCTATAGATTACTTTGGGTAGTATGGATATTTCAATGATGTCAATTCTTCATATCCATGAACGTGATATGTGCTTCTACTTCTTTGTGTCTTCTTCTATTTCTTTCTTCAGTGTCTTATAATTTTCTGAGCACAAGTCTTTTATGTCCTTGGTTAAGTTTATTCCTATTTTATTCATTTTATTTATTTTTAGAGAGAGGAGAAGGAAGGGGAAAAGAGAGGAAAAGAGACACCAATGTGTGAGAGATTTGGTTGCTTCTCACATGCTCACAACTGAAAACCTGACCCACACACCTAGGCATGTGCCCTGACTAAATTGAACCAGTGACATCTTGGTTCACACATCGGCACTCAATCCACTGAGACACAATGGCCAGGGCCTATTTTATTCTTTTTGAAGCAATTGTGAATGGGATTGTTTAAATTTCCCTGTTAGTTCATTACTGGCATATAAAAATGTAACTGATTTCTGGGTATTAATTTTGTATCCTGCTACTTTGATGAATTCATTTATCAGATCTAGTAGTTTCTTGGTGGAATCTTTGGCATTCTCTAAGTACGGTATCATGTCATCTGCAAACAAAGACAGTTTTACTTCCCCCTTTCCAATTTGGATGCCTTTTATTACTCCCTCTGGTCTGACTGCTGTGGGTAGAGTTTCCAGTACTGTGCTGAATAAGAGAAGTAAGAGCGGACATCCCTGTCTTGTTCACAATCATAAGGGGAACACTTGTAGTTATCGCCCATTGGGTATGATGTTGGCGGTGCATTTGTCATATATGGCTTTTACTATTTAAGGTATACTCCCACTAACTCCGACTTTGCTGAGACTTTTGATCATAAATGGGTGCTGGATTTTATCAAAAGTTTTTTCTGCATCTATTGATGTGATCATGTGGTTTTTATCCTCCATTCTGTTTATGTGGTGAATCACGTTTACTGATCTGCAAATGTTGTACCAACCTTGCATTCCCAGAATAAATCCCACCTTATCATGGTGTATGACCTTTTTGATACACTACTGTATTTGATACACTACTGCTAATATTTTGTTGAGGATTTTGGGATCTATGTTCATCAGGGAAATGGGCCTATAATTTTCTTTCTCTGTAGTATCTTTATCTGGTTTTGGAATTAGGATAATGCTGGCCTTGTAAAATGAGTTTGGGAGCCTTCCCTCCTCTTGAATATTATGAAACAGTTTGAAAAGGAGAGGTGTTAGTTTATCCTGGAATGTCTGGTAAAATTCACCTGTGAAGCCATTTGCTCCAAAGCTTTTGTTTGTTGGGAGTTTTTTGATTACTGCTTCAATTTCATTAGGTGTAATCTGTCTATTCATATTCTCTGACCCTTCCTGATTTATTTTTGGAAGACTTATAGTCCTACAAATATATATATTTCATCCAGTTTCTTGGCATACAATTGTTCCTAATATTTTCTTATAATACTTTGTATTCCTTTGTTGTCAGTCATTATTTCTTCTCTCTCATTTGCTTTTATTTATTTGAGTCCCTCCCCTATTTTTTCCTTTTGATGAGTTTGGTAAAGGTTTGTCAATTTGTTTATCTTTTCAAAGACCCAGCTCTTGGATTCACTGATCTTTTGTATCATTTTTTTTTAGACTCTACTTCATTTGTTTCTGCAATGATATTTATTATTTCCTTCTTTCTACTCACTTTAGGCTTTGTTTGTTGTTCTTTTTCAAGTTCCTTTAAGTGTGAAGTTAGAGTGTTTATTTGAGTTTTTTCTTGTTTTCTAAGACATGACTAATGCTATGAATTTCCCTCTTAGGACGGCTTTGCCAATGTCCCACATATTTTGGATTGTTGTGTCCTCGTTTCCATTTCTTTCAAGGTACCTTTTGATTTCCTCCTTGAGCTCGTTGTTGACCCATTCATTGTTTAATAACATGTTATTTAGCTTCCATTTCTTTGCTTGATTTTCAGTGTTCCTCTTGTGATTGTTTTCTAGTTTCATAGCACGCAGTCAAAGAGGCTTGGTATGATTGCAATATTCTTAAAGTAATCAAGACCTGTTTTGTGTCCTAACATGTGGTCTATGCTAGAAAACATTCCATGTGTACTTGAAAATATGTGTATTCTGTTGCTTTGGGGTGTAATGCTCTGAACACATCAATTAAATCCATTTGAATTAGTGTGTCACATAAGGCTATTTGCTCCTCATGGGTGTTCTGCCTGGAAGATCTATCCATTGAAGTCAAAGGGTTGTTAAAATCCCCAAATATAACTCTATCTCGCTCCATCTCTCCTTTTATGTCCATCAAGATTTGCTTTACATATTTAGGAGTTCCTATGTTGGGGACATTAGGTTTACTAGGGTTCTATCCTCGTGTTGGACTAGTCCCTTTATCATTATATAGTGTCCTTTATTGTCTCTTACTATAACCTTGGTTTTAAAGTCTATTTTGTCCAATATAAGTACTTCTGCCCCAACTATTTTTTCCTCCCCATTTGCATGAAATATCTTTTTCCAATTCTTACTTTTAGTCTGAGTATGTCTTTCAATCTGAGATGGGTCTCTTGGAGGCAGCATATATATGGGTCTTGTGATGTTATCCATTCAGCTATCCTATGTCTTTTGGTTGGAACATTGAAGCCATTAGCATTTAAGGTGATTTTTGATAGATATGTATTTAGTGCAATTTATTGGCAGACTATTTTTCTCTTTTTTTCCCCTTTCTCTTTTTCTTCTTCTTAAAACAAGCCCATTAACATTTTTCAGTACTTGTTTGTTTTTCACAAACTCCTTCAGCTTTTTCTTGTCTGGAAGTTCCTTATTTCTCCTTCAATTTTAAATGATAGCCTTGCTGGGTAATGTAGACTTGGTTGTAGGTCCATTCTTTTATCACATTGAATATTTCACACCACTCCCTCCTGGCCTGAAATGTTTCTGTTGAGAAAATAGATGAAAGACAGTCTAATTGGTGCTCCTTGGTAGGTAACTACCTTCTTTTCTCTTGTTACTTTTAGGATTCTCTCATCTTTAAGCCTTGTCATTTTAATTATGATGTGTCCTGGTGTAGGCCTCTTTGGGTCCAACTTGTTTGGGACTCTCTGAACTTCCTGGACTAGTGTGTCTTTTTCCTTCACCCAATTAGTCAAGTTTTTAGTCATTATTTCTTCAAATAGGTTTTTGATCCCTTGCTTGCTCCCTACTCCTTCTGGTATTCTCATGATGTGGAGGCTGTTACACTTCATGTTGTTCAAAATATTTCTTAAGCTCTTGTCATTTTAATTTTTTTTCCTTTGCTGCTTGGCCTGGGTGTTTTTTTCTACTGTCTTCCAAAACACTGATTCTATCCTCTTCTTCATCTAACCTACTTTTATTCCTTCCAATGTATTATTTATTTCAGATATTGCATTTTTATTTGACTGGTTATTTATAAAATGTTTTCCACAGCTTTTTCATGCTGTTGAGTATCCTTAACTGTCTATCTGATAAATTGCTTGACTCAATTTCTCTACCTCTTTTGGAAAATGTACTTGCTCTTTCATTTTGGGTCTGTTGCTTTGTTTTCCCATTGTGGCCACTTTGTATTTTCCACCCTAGTTGTTAAACTAATCAACTGTTAAAAAAGATCACTTGTTAACCTAATCAAACTGCAATTAGCAGCCTGGCTTAAGAAACACCAAGTGGGGTAGAGTAATTCCTGTAGGCAGGTCTATTGCTTCTCCTCAGGTTGATGCCACTTGGAGAGTAGTGCTCTGCCTAAGAGTTAGGGCTCCTGCAATATGGGGAATGACCCAGCACAGGGATCATGGCAGCCTTTCCTTCAGTTTTCTCCTTAGATCCACCAACCCCACTCTCCTCTAGTGTCTCTAGTCCACTCTGCCCTCCCTCTGCTGGAGCCCAGAGTAAGTGGCTGCAAACAAAATTCTGTGTGTTGGCCCTTTAAGAGGCTCTCTGTGACTCCAGCCGTCTCTCTCTGGCAGACAGACCCCCTTCTGCTTTTCACAGCTGGATGTTATCTGAGTTCCTTTCCACCTCTGACGCTGTAGGCTGGGGAGCCTGTTGGGGTTTAGACCCCAACTCTTCTCAGAGGGGAATGCCCCAGCCACTGAAATGTCCCTCTAGCACTTCAGCTGCCGCCTAGGGGAGCCCAGCCAGCCCTCTCATGTCTCCTCTGCACTCCCTACCAGTCAAATTGTGGTGAAGTGGTTTCTTCTATCTGTCCATGGTTCTAAGGCTTCTCTGCAGCTAGTGTTCTGTTGGTTATTCTGGATGATTTCTCTACAATTTAGTTGTAATTCCAGATTGGTCCTGGGAGGAGGTTAGTATATCCTCCATTTACTCCTCCACCATCTTGGATCCAACTGAGCCATTTTGAATTATTTTTTGTATATAGTGCATGGTATAGATTTAATTTTATTTTTTGTGTATTTAGAGCCAAAGTTCAAGCACAATTTGTTGAACAGTCCATATTTTTTTCTACTGTATTGCTTTTTTGGCTTGGTCAAAATCAGTTATCTATATATAAGTGGGTTTATTTCTGGACTAAATACCTACTGTTTCATTAACCTATTCATCTCTTTTATAACAACCAGTTTTTATAGTAATTTTATAATTGTTGAAATTAGTAGTGTTGCTTACCCCCTCCCACATCACTGTTCTTTTTCATTGTTTTATGGCTATTTTAAATTATTGCATTTCAACATGAATTTTATTTTAGGCAAAAGTGCCTCCAAGGATTAGAATAAAATTTTTGTATATTACTTTGGTAAAAATCAACATTTTAACAAAACTGAATCTCCCAACTGATGTACAGGATATACAGTCTATTCTCATTATTGAAATAACAATATCTCAAACTTACTAACAATAGTCATGTTCTATAACATTACTGCAAATAGTGTATTAGCAAATACTGAACTATTGCTTCTACAAGAAATACAGGCTCAGGTTCCTGCAAATTTCTGATCATAACATTTTGACAGTTAATCCACACATAACCTTGCTTACTGTGTGTTTCTAGTTAAGGACACCTTACTAAATATATGTTGTTGGTTTATTAACATTGAACTCACAGCCAACCAGCACTACACAACACTTTAAACAGCTGAATCACTGACAAAAAGCACAAAAATGCAAAATATGCAGCACTAAATAGACCAAGAAAAGGATACACTTACAGCATGAGAGCTGAAACAAGAGAGCAGAGTGTCCATCATGTTCACCTTCGGTTCACATTGTACTCATTAGGTGATTTCAACTTTTTACCACTTGGGTTGTGTCAGTGAATGACCACGAAAACACTGCAAGTATTGATCTGGGGCTTACAAATGACCAATTCACAAATACAAAATCCGTGAATAATGACTCAACTATATCTCTCAATTCATTTAGGCACACTTATTTTCTCAGGAATACTTTATAGTTGTCAATTTTCTTTAACATATTTTGTTAAATTTGTTTCATTAATCCGCAAGTTATTTTTGTACATTGATCTTCACTCACTACCCTCATTCATTAGTTCTTATAAGATGCCATCATATCTTCTACATGAATGATAAGGTTATCTGTGAATAAAGACAGTTTTCTTCCTTGAATTCCAATCTCAATATCATTTATTTCCAAAGCAGTAACTAAATTATCCTGGATATTTTAGATCATTTATATTTCATGTAATTATCAAAACTATTAAGCTTAAATGTACTTTATTTTTTTGTGGAATATAAGGCATAGTTTTATTTAATTTATAAAAATGTGTAAGAATTTTTTCATAAAGGAAAAAAAATAGCCAAGGCCTAGATAAGCCAAGCACTTACAAACCTGAGACATTATCCCCTCTGTCCACCCCTCTGGCTACTCAAACATCACAGAGACCCTCCCACTCATAATTAAACTCCACTCAAAAACAATAACATCATGCTTAATCCTAACAGGACCGACAGCCCTCCTGAAATAACGATATACCTTCTCTCCAAAAATGAGATCCACAAAGTCCTATCAGTCAGTAACATCACTCTGGATGTTAGATTCTTGTCTCATTCCACCTTAGAGATCACAGGCATAACTCAATATACAGTAATATAGATTAAAATATCAATGTAACCATCACCAGCATTCCTTATATGCCATATACACATATAAATAACAAGCAGGAACGAAAATACTCATGGCTGCTAAGCCTTCATTTCTGTAATTGATCCCAAAGCCACAGTTGGTATTTATAATTTCTGTTTTTTCTACTAGCTATACTATGTTCTTTTCACCCTCAGTCAGGACCTCATGGTTGAAGTATTTTACCGGTGAAATGACTCAGAAATGGGCTGCTATACTGTCTCATTAATCTTTTACTATTGGATGTAAAAGTTCAACAGGCCACCCAGAGAATCCTCTAGTTCCCAAAGATAGTCTTCCATGCCACCACTGTAGCAGCAACCCAATTTACCCTTGGTGATCAGGACTAATCACGCCACCGGCAGGCCACCTACTTCTCTGCCTGTAGCCACAATGGTATAAGGAGCTCAAAATGGCTGTAGGCAGTCTCAGCTTCTAAGTTAACCAACATATTCCCTAACAGAAGCATTCCTTCCTTGAAATTAATCTCTAGCTATCAAAGTCCAAAGTTTCAGGGATGGAAAGCAACATTTTTGTGAATGGTTACTCTATATAATAGTGAAAGTTGTCCCTCCCACTTCCATATCAGGATTGCTGGATCCATGTTCTTTTTCTTTGTTATTATTGTTGACATTATTACAGATGTCCCCCATTTTACCTTTTCCTCCCTCCACTAACACCCACCCCTGGCATACACCACATTGTTGTCTGTGTCCATGGGCTTTGAACATATGCATATACATTCTTTAGCTAATTTCCTCCAGTCCCTTTCAACACCCTCCACTCTGAGATCTATCAGTCTGTTCCATATGTCCATGCCTCTAGTTTTGTTTTGTCTGTCAGTTTATTTTCTTCATTAGATTCCACAACATGAGTGAAATCATATGGTATTTCTCTTTCTCTAACTGGCTTTATTCACTTAGCCTAATATTCTCCAGGTCCATTCATGCTGTCACAAAAGGTAAGAGTTCCTTCTTTTTTACATAGAATTCCACTGTGTAGGCCCATTGGTACTTCTGGCCAAGAAGGAGGTAGAACACTTCACCTATTCACACAACCATAAGAAGGATACCAAACAATCTAAAAACAAAAACAACCAGAAAATCGAACTATATGAAAGTCCAACAACCAAGGATTTAAAAAGGAAACATTCATCCAGACAGATGGGAGGGGTGGAGAGGAAGCAGTGCAGCATGGCAAAAATGCAGCAGGAGCAGCCAAAGAACAGGTGATCCGATATTCACATACAGTAGTTAAAAACCAGGAGGGACAACTAGAAAGTGAGCCATCCCAGCCCCAGGACAGGCCATGCAGCCCAGGGTTCCAGGGCTGGGAAATAAAGCCTCATAACCTCTCGCTGTAAAAGCCAGTGGGGTTTTGGGCAATGGAAGAAACTGCCAGTTTCTCAGGAGACTCCATTTAAAGGGCCACCAGAGTCCTGGAAAGTACACAAATCCACCCATTCTCAAAATCAGTACCAGCGCAGTTGCTAAAGGGTGCAAGTCACTTAGAGGAAGTGGAGGAAATGACTGAAAATGGGTTGTGAGCCAAGCAAACTGCATTGTTCCCTCTCTGACGCCTACCTCACATACAGCACCACAAAGAGGTGAAGTAGGTTGCACCACCTTGGCAAATACCGAAGGCTCTGCCGCTTTCAACAAAACAGATATGCCAACATGGGGAATCGAAGCAGCTCTACCTCATACACAGAAACACAGGGAGGCTGCCAAATGGAGGACACAAAGAAATATGGCCCAAATGAAAGACCAGATCAAAACTCCAGAAAAAGAACGAAGCATCATAGAGACAGTCAACTGATCAGAAAGAGTTTCAAAACAGTGGTGATCAGGATGCTGAGAAATGATTGATTACAGCCACAAAATAAGGAAGAAGTGAAGGCTATACAAAGTAAAAATGAAAAAATATATACAGTGAGCCAACAGTGAAAGGAAAGCAGCTGGGATTCAAGTCAATGATTTGGAACAAAAGGAAGAAATAACCATTCACCCAGAACAGAAAGAAGAAACAAGAATTAAAAAAAAAAAAAAAAAAAAAAAAAAGAAGAGAGGCTTAGAAATCTCTGGGACAACTTTAGACGTTCCAATATCCGAATCATAGCAATGCCAGAAGGAGAAGAGGAAGAGCAAGAAATTGAAAACTTATTTGAAAAAATAATGAAGAACTTCCCCAATTTGGCAAAGGAAATAGACATACAAGTCCAGGAAGCTCAAAAAGTCCCAAAGAGAAACACCAAAAGACACATCAAAATTAAAAAGCCAAAGATTAAAGATAAAGAGAAATCTTAAAAGTAGCAAGAGAAAAGCCGAGAGTTACCTACAAAGGAGTTCCCATAAGACTAGCATTTCTCAAAAGAAACCTTGCAAGCAAGAAGGGGCTGGAAAGAAGTATTCAAAGAGATAAAGGGCAAGGTCCTGCATCCAAGATTGCTCTATCCAGCAAAGCTGTCATTTAGAAAGGAAGGGCAGATAAAGTGTCTCGCAAACAAGGTAGAGCTACAGGAGTTCATCATCACCAAGCCATTATTATATGAAATGTTAAAGGGATTTATGTAAGAAAAAGGATATCAAAACTACGAACAGTAAAATGACAATAAACTCGTAACTATTAACAAGTGAACCTAAAAAAAACAACAAAAAACAAATTAAGCAAACAACTAGAAGAGGAATAGATTCACAGAGATGGAGATCACAGGGAGGGTTATCAATGGGGTGAGAGAGAGGAGATGGGAGAAATGGTACAGGGAATAAGAAGCATAATTGGTAGATACAAAATAGACAGGAGGTTGTTTACTATAGGAGTAAATAAATAAAATAAAACCTTTAAAAAAAGGAATAGTATGGGAAATGGAGAAGCCAAAGAACTTATATGTATGATCCATGGACATGAACTAAAGGGTGAGTGGCTGCTGGAGGGAATGGAGGTACCTAGTGGAGAGGCGCAAAGGAGGAAGAAAATGGGACAACTGTAATAGCATAATCAATAAAATACACTTAATAAAAAAAGAATTTCATTGTTTAAGTGTACCATCACAACCATCATCAAAATAAAAGGAAATATGGGACAACGTATTTGCCAACAATACATCTAATAAGGGTTTAATTTCCAAAATATATAAAGAACTTTTTTATTGTTGTTCAAGTACAAGTGCCTCCATTTTCACTCTACCCTGCCCCCCGCCCCACCCATCCCTGCCTTCCACCCTTGAACCCACCCCCTTTGGCTTTGTCCATGTGTCCTTCATACATGTTCCTTGATACCCCCCCACTATCCCCTATTATCCCTCTCTCCCCTCCTCTCTGGTTCCTGTCAGTAAAGAACTTACACAACTTAAAACCAGGAGACAAACAATCCAATTAAAAACTAGGCAAAGGACTTGAACAGACATTTCTCCAAAGAGCACATACAGGTGGCCAAAAAACATAAAAAATGCTCAACATCACTAATCATCAGAGAGAGGCAAGTTAAAACAATGGGATATCAGCTTGCACCAGCCAGAACAGATATCATCAATAAATCAACAAACAACAAGTGCTGGCCAGGATGTGGAGAAAAGGGAACCCTAGTGCACTGTTGGTGGGAATGCAGACTGGTGCAGCCACTGTGGAAAATAGTATGGAGTTTCCTTAAAAAAATTAAAAATGGAACTGCCTTTTTAAAAAATTGTTGACACTAGTACAGATACCCCTCACCCCGCTTTGGATCCATGTTTTCTGCATGGGGGAGAAAGAGCATTGTGGTTGCTACAACCACAGTTGTTGTTTCAATATCAACTCTGTTGTTTTAACATCAACTCTTTGGTCAGAAAGAATGTTGTGTGGAATGCCAAGACCATGCCTGTGTCCATGCATGTGGTGGTGAAGGAAGGCAAATCCATATGCAGAACATACACATTGCTGCTCCCTCCATGTAACCTACCTGTCACTAGGTAGCTAGTTCCCACGGGGAATGGTGCCATGTCAGGAACTGTGTGCCAGCTGGTCCCTCAGCAGTGGTTTTAGCTAAGTCAGTCTTGATGAGGGGAAGTCCACATTGCTGTGTCCACTGATAACCTCTAGGTTGATTACCATGGCCATTTTGTTTGTAAGACTGTTGAGCAAGGAAGGGTAAGATTGCTGGGGAAAGGAAATGACGGACATCTACGGAACAAGTCATCTGCTCCATCTATTTTTTCAGTCTCCTCTGAAATGGGTATCTTTAGCAGGAATATTTGCATAGAGTACAAATAGCCTCTTATTCTGTTAAGGGCCCACCACGTACCTTCTCCCATAGGTCTCCTTATTACCAATCTTCCAATCCTGATTATCCAACCAAACCACCTATCCCATGAAAATGTGTAGCTCCAAATTTATGAATTTCTGTCTTCACCTAGATAAACAACTATACGTATAGTTGTCCCTCAAAATTCATGGAGTATTGGTTCCAGACCTCCACAGATACCAAAATCCATGGATGCTGCAGTCCTTATATAAAATGGCATGTTAAATAGTACTTCCACATAACCTACATACATTCTCTTGTATGCTTTAAATCATTTCTAGATTACCAAAAACACAATATAAATACTATGTAAACAGTTGTTCTACTGTATTGTTTAGGAAATAATGAGAAGAAAAAAAGGCTGTTGTGTTCAGTACAGATGCAAGCATTGTAGGCCTAACTACACAGTACACAGTAACAACAACGTGACCTCTTTTCCCAAATATTTTGCATCCCCAGTTGGTTGCATCCACAGATACGAAACCTGCCAATATGGAGGGCCAACTGCACTGCTTGAAGTTAGGTTCACTGAAAGGATTTCCCTTCTCTAACACCTTTCAGGGCCTTCCTGTAGCACTGCAAACATCCACTTCCAGCCGGTACCAGGCCTGAGCTCTTCCTTCTTCCATCAATTGATCGTTGGAATTTGCCAGGAGGCCTTGGGTACTGATGGAGGAAAAGGTGGCGATGTGGCAGGAATAGGCAACATACTCGGAGCAGTTTCACTCCCATTCAATAAAGAATACTGAGAGTATATGCCCAGCTTTGTAGCTGGATGGATCAAAGAACACCCAGTTCATGATGGGCAGCTCAGGCTGCACACTCATTTGGTGTCTCATGGTCAGGTGACATGGTCAGAATACTCTCTGCCAGGGCCCAGTACCAAGCTAGATACGGAGCCAAGTTCATCATCACCATTCCTGGCCATCACTGTGAGCGCTGGTCCAGGGCACAGGGTGGGGCTCCACTCACCAATGAGTTCCAGGTAGGTAACAGTACCTGCCCTACTGTACCACAGGACACCCCAGACAGTCCAGAAACTTCAAGGGACACCTCTAAATCTCAGCCTGTTACATATATCTCCCTCCGAAGATGGGGAACTAGTCCACAGTGTCTCTGGAGACCCCCTTTGGAGCACATATAGGCCAATTGGGAGAAATTTAACCCTAAGTCCCACAAGAAAAAGGATAATCTTTTTCAACATGGCCTGGCCTCAGTATAAATAAGGCAATGGAGACATTTGGCCAATCAATGGCACCATTATTTTTTTATTTAATCTTTATTGTATTTTTTCCACTGCCATTTAGTCTGCGTATAATCTTCCCCCAGAAGTCACCACATGTTTTCCATGTTCATAAGTTCTTTTTTCCTTTTTGATCAATGCCTCCCCCCCTTCAATCCACCTGCTACTAGCTGTCATCCAGCTGTCTATCTAAGAGCCTTGTCCCTATTTTCCTTGTTAGCTGTTAGTTCATTAGATGCCGCATGAGTGAAATCATAAGGCATTTGTCTTTCTCTGACTGGCTTATTTCATTAGCATAATGCTCTCTAGGTACATCCATACTGTTGCAAAAGGTGAAATTTTCTTTTTTTAGGGCTGACTACTATTTCATTGCATAAATGTCCCATAGATGTCCCACTCATCTACTGATGGACATTTGGGCTGCTTCCATATCTTAACGATTGTAAAAAATGCTGCAAGGATATGGGGATGTTTATGTTCTTTCAAATAAGTGTTTTAGGTTCCTTTGGATATATTCCCAGAAGCAGGATCACTGAGTCAAAAGACAGAATCATTTTTAATTTTTTGAGGTAGCGCCATACTGCTTTCCACAGTAGCTGCAGCAGTCTGCATTCAAACCAACGGTGCAAAAGGGTCCCCCTTTCTCCGCATCCTCACCAGCATTTGTCGTTTGCTGATTTATTGATGATGGCCATTCTGACAGGTGTGAGATGATATCTCACTGTGGTTTTAATGTGCATTTCTCTGATAGCTAGTGATGCTGAGCATCCTTTCATGTGTCTATTGGCCATCTGCATGTCCTCCTTGCAGAAGTGTTTATTCAGCTCTTTTGCCCACTTTTTAATTGGGTTGTTTTTATTCATGTTGAGTTTTGTAAGTTCTTCACAAATTTTGGATAGTAACCCTTATCAGATGTATCAGTGAACATATTCTCACATTCTGTGGGCTGTTTTTTTATTTTGTTGACAATATCCTTTGCTGTGCAAAAACTTTCTAGTTTGATGTAGTCCCATTTCTTTATTTTATCTTTTGTTTCCAAGCCTGGAGAGATATATCCAATAAAATATTGCTACGAGCATTGTCTGAGATATTGCTGCCTATGTTTTCTTCTATGCTTTTTATGGCTTCTGGTCTAACATTTAAGGTTTTCATCTATTTTGAGTTTGTTTTTGTGTGTGATAATAAGAAGGTGGTCTAGTATCATTTTTCTGCACATATCTATCCAATTTTCCCAACACTACTTGTTGAATAAACTATCTTTAGCCCATGTATGTACTTGCTTCCCATATTTAATATTGACTATAAGGGTGTAGGTTTATTTCTAGGATCTTTAATCCGTCCCATCGATCTATGTGTCTGTTTTTATGCCTGTTTTGTTTATGATGGCCTCATTGTGTAGTTTCATATTAGGTAGCATGATTTCTCCAAAGCTGTTCTTCTTTCTCAGGACCTCTGCTGGTATGCGGTCCTTTTGTAGTTCCATATGAATTTTTTAAATATTTGTTCTAGTACTGTGAAACACGTCATTGGAATCTTGATAGGAATTGCATTGAATCTATAGATTGTTTGGGGTTGTACAGACATTTTAATGATGTTAATTCCTTCTATCAATCAACATATTTATATCTTCTCTTTCTTTCTTCAGTGTCTTATGTTTCTCCAAGTATAGGTCTTTAATATCCTTGTTTAGGTTTCATCCTATGTGCTTTATTTTATTGTATTTTATTTTTTGCAATTCTCAATAGGATTGTTTCATGTTTCAATTCTTTTTTTTATAAGATTTTATTCATTTCCTTTGAGAGAGAAGGGAAGGGAGGGAGAAAGAGAAGGAGAAAAACATCATTGTGCAAGAGATACATGAACTGGCTATGTCTCACACACCCTCAACTGGGGACATGGCCCACAATCCAGCCATGTGCCCTGACCAGGAATTGAACCAGCGACCTTTTGGTTCACAAGCCAGCACTTAATCCACTGAGCCACACCAGCCAGGACTAAATTCCCTTTCTGTCAGTTCATTATTGGCATGTAAAAATGCAACTGATTTCTGGATATTAATTTTGTATCCTGCTACTTTGCTGAATTCACTCATCAGTGCTAGTAGTTATTTGGTAGAATCTTTGGGGTTCTCTATGTACAGTATCATGTCATCTGCAAATAACAACAGTTTTACTTCTTCCTTACCAATGTGGGTGCCTTTTATTTCATCTTCTTGTCTGATTGCTGTGGCTAGGGCTTCCAGTACTATACTGAACAAGAGAGCTGAGGTAAAAGTGGACATTCCTGTCTGGTCCCCAATCTTAAGGGGAATGCTGTAGTTCTCCCCATTGAGTATGATGCTGGCAGTGGGTTCGTCATACATGGCCTTTGTTATGTTTAGCTATGTTCCCTTTATTCCCACTTTGTTGAGACTTTCGATTATAAATGGGTGCTGGATTTTATCAAAAGCTCCTTCTGCATCTATTGATATGATCATGTGTTTTTTATCCTCCATTCTGTTTATGTGGTGAAACACATTTACTGATTTGCAAATGTTGTACCATCTTTACATTCCTAGAATAAATTCCAGTTGATCACAGTGTATGATCTCTTTTCTGCATGGCTGTGTTTGGTTTGCTAATAATTTGTTGGGGATTTTAGCATCTATGTTCATCAGGGAACTAGGCCTATAATTTTCTTTCTCTGTAGTATCTTTATCTGGTTTTGGAATTAAGATAATGCTGGCCTTCTAAAATGAGTTTGGGAGCCTTCCCTCCTCTTGAATTTTCTGAAATAGTTTGAGAAGGAGAGATGTTAGTTCTTTTTAGAATGTTTGGTAAAATTCACCTGTGAAACCACCTGGTCCAGAGCTTTTGTTTGTTAGGGAGTTATTACTGCTTCAATTTCATTAGATGTAATCCATCTACTCCAATTCTGTAATTCTTCCTGATTAAAATAACTTCCTGATAAAATAACTTTATTTTTGAAAGACTGCACGTTTCTAGGAATTTATCCATTTCCTCCAGGTAATCCAGTTTGTTGGCATATAATTGTTCCTAATATTTTCTTACAATCTTTTGTATTTCTTTGGTGTCAGTTGTTATTTCTCCTCCTTCATTTCTGATTTTATTTATTTGAATACTCCCTCCTCTTTTATTAATGAGTCTGGTAAAGGTTTGTCAATCCTGTTTTTCTTTTCAAAGAACCAGCTCTTGGATTCATTGATCTTTTGTCTCATTTTTTTAGACTCTATTTCATTTATTTCTGTACTGACTTTTATTATTTCCTTCTTTCTACTCACATTGGGCTTTCTTTGTTGTTCTTTTTCAAGTTACTTTAAGTATAAAGTTAGATTATTTCAGTTTTCTTCTTGTTTTCTGAGATAGGCCTGTAATGCTATGATTTCCCTTCTTAGAATGGCTTTCCCAGTGTCCCACAGATTTTTGATTGTTGTGTCCTCATTTTCATTTGTTTCAAGATATCTTTTGATTTCCTCCTTGATCTCGTTGTTGACTCTTTCATTGTTTAATAACACATTATTTAGCTTCCATGTCTTTGCTTGTTTTTCAGTGTTTTTCATGTGATTGATTCCTAGTTTCATAGCATCGTGTTCAGAGGCATGATATGATTTCAATCTTCTTAAATTTATTGAGACTTGTTTTGTGTCCTAACATGTGGTCTACCCCAGAAAACACTGCATGTGCCCTTGAAAAGTATGTAAATTCTGGTACTTTGTGGTGAAATGCTTTAAAGATATAAATGAAATCCATTTCATTTAAGGCAGCTGTCTCCTTATTGATTTTCTGTCTGGAATATCTATCTACTAAGTCAATGGAGTGTAAATTCCCCAACTATGACTGTATTTCTGTCCATCTGTCCCTTTATGTCTGTCGAGGTTTGTTCTACTTATTTAGGTGCTACCATATTGGGTGCGTATTTACTAGGGTTATATCCTCTTTTTGGACTGCTCCCTTTATCATTACGTAGTGTCCTTTGTCTCTTATTATAGCCTTGGTTTTAAAGTCTATTACGTCTGATATAAATACTGCTACCACAGATTTTATTTCCTCTCATTTGCTTGAACTACATTTTTCCATCCCTTTTCATTTAGTTTGTATGCATCTTTAGATCTGAGATGATTCTCTTGGGGGCAGCATATACATGAATCTTGTTTTCTTATCCATTCACCTTCCCTATGTCTTTTTGTTGGAGCATTTAAGACATTTACATTTAAGGAGATTATTGATACATACCTATTTCATGCCATTTTTTGTTAGGCTATTTTCCTCTTTTTTTCCTCCTCTTGCTATTTTTCTTCTTCTTCTTAAAGCAACCCCATTAACATTTTTCAGTACTGGTTTAGTATTTTCAAACTCTTATAGCTTTTTCTTTTCAAGGAAGCTCCTTATATCACCTTCAATTTTAAATGACAGCCCAATAATTGAGTTCCAGCCAAGATGAAGGCATACATGGAAACGCTTCACTCTTTCGCACAACCAAAAGAAGGATAACAACCCATTTAAAAACAAAAGAAGACCCAGAACTGCCAGAAAATCAAACTGCATGGAAGTCTGACAACCAAGCTGTTAAATAAACAATCATCCAGACTGGTAAGAGGGGCAAAGATGGGAAGCCGGGGCAGAGAGTACACACAGCAAGGCAGTGAACCAAGCAAGACAGGCAGACGCTGGTTGACCAGGCGGTCCCACATTCACAGGTGGATATGTCAGGAGGCACAACTGGGGAGCAAGACAGACTGCAAACCCCAGGATTTCAGTGCAGGAAACTAAAGACTCAAAACCTCTGGCTGTGAAAAATCTGTGAAGGTTATCATGGCAGGAGAGACTCCCAGTCTCACAGGAGAGTCTGCTGGAGAGGCCCAAAGTTTCCTACAAAGTCTAGAAAACCCACCTACCTGGAAATCAGCACCTGAAAGGGCACAATCTGCTTGTGGGAAACAAGGGAAGTAACAAAAAGGGGGGCAAGAGCAGAGCAAGCATCATTACTGCCTGACACCTCCCATAGACAATGCCACAACCCAGCCACATGGGTTGCCTTGCCCTGATGAATACCTAAGACTCTGCCCCTTACAATGTAACAGGTACATGGAGACAAAGAAATATGGTGCAAATGAAAGAACAGATCAAAACTCTAGAAAAAGAACTAACTGGTAAGACCATAGACAATGTATCAGATGCACAGTGCAAAACACTGGTAATAAGAATGCTCACAGAAATTATTGAGATTGGTTGCAAAGTGAAGGATGAGATGAAAGCTATACAAGTGAAATAAAGGAAAATATACAGGGTACCAACAGTGAAGGGACAGAAAGTGGGGCTCAAACCAACAATTTGGAACAAAAGGAAGAACTAAACATCCAACTGAAACAGAATGAACAAGAATTGGGAAAAAATGAGGAGATGCTGAGGAACCTCTGGGAAAACTTTAAACACTCCAACATCCAAATCATAGGGGTACCAGAAAAAGAGGACAAGCAAGAAATTGAAAACTTATTTGAACAAATAATGAAGGAAAATATCCCCAATCTGGTGAAGAAAACAGACTTCCAGGAAGTCCAGGAAGCTCTGAGTCCACCAAAAATTGGATCCAAGAAGAAACACATCAAGATGCATCATAAAGTTAGCCAAGATTAAAGAAGAGAATCTTAAAAGCAGCAAAAGGAAAAGAGTTACCTACACAGAAGTTCCCATAAGACTATCAGCTGATTTCTTAAAAGAAAACTTGCAGGCAAGAAGGGGTTGGAAAGTATTTGAAGTCATGAAAGGCAAGGACCTACATCCAAAACTACTGTACCCAGCGAAGCTATCATTTAGAATGGAAGGGGAGGTAAAGTGCTTCCCAGATAAGATAAAGTTAAAGTTCATCATCACCAAGTCCTCATTATATGAAATGTTAAAGGGACTTATTTAAGAAAAAGAAGATCAAAAACTATGAACAGTAAAATGACGACAAACTCAAAACTACCAACAACTGAACCTAAAAAACAAAAACTAAGCAAATATCTAGAATAGGAACAGAATCACAAAAATGGGGATCACATGGAAGGTTGGTTATCAGTGTGGAGGAGGAAACGGAGGGTGGGGAAAAAGGTGTATGGAATAAGAAGCATAATTGGTAGGTACAAAATCAACAGGGGAAGGTTAAGAATAGTATAGGAAACAGAGAAGCCAAAGACCTTATATGTACAATCCATGAACATGAACTAAGGCATGGGAGGGATGCTGGGCAGAGGCGTATGCTGGAGGGTGGGGGGATATAGGGCAGAGGATGATAAAGGGAAAAAAGTTGGGACAATTGTAATAGCATAGTCAATAAAATATGCTTAAAAAAAAGACAAAGAAAATAAATAAATGTTAGCCTTGCTGGTAAAGTACCCTTGGTTGTAGGTCCTTGCTTTTCATTACACTGAATATTTCACACTACTCCCTTCTAGCCTGAAATGTTTCTGTTGAGAAATCAAATGACAATCTAACAGGTGTTCTCTTTTAGTAACTACGTGCTTTTCTCTTGTTGCTTTTAGGATTCTCTCCTTGTCCTTAAACCTTGTCATTTAATTATGGTATGTCACAGTGTAGGCCTCTTTGGGCCCAAATTGTTTGGGACTTTTTGGGCTTCCTGGACTTGTGTATCTTTTTCATTCACCAAATTAGAGAAGTTTCCAGTCATTATTTCTTCAAATAGGATCTCAATCCTTTGCTCACTCTCTTCTCCTTCTGATATTACCGTAATGCAAATGTTGTTACACTTTATATTGTCCAAAATCTTTAAGCTTCCTCATTTTTTTTAATTCTTTTTCCTTTTAATTGTTCTGCTTGGGTGTTTCTTTCTACCTTGTCTTCCAAAATATTGATTCTATCCTGTACTTCATCTAACCTACTGTTTATTCCTTCCAGTATATTATTTATTTCAGATATTGCATTCTTTATCTCTGGTTGTTTATAAAATGGTTTCCATGGCTTTTTTCATTTTGTTGAGTAACCTTAAAATCTTTACTCTAAAGTATCTGATAAATTGCTTGCTTCCACTTCATCTAGTTCTTCTGGAGAATTCTCTTGTTCTTTCCTGTGATGTCTCTCTTCCCATTCTGTTGTTTTCTTTGTAATTTCTGCCTTTTTAAACTGATACTGATACAGCCTCGAGCAGTAATCAGCAACCCAGCTTAAGTTCCACAGGGTGCAGCAGAGTACTCCCTGCTGGTGGGCCTATCGCTTCCCCTCAGGCTGATGTGACTTGGAGAGGACTTCTCTGCCTGAGAAAGATGGCTTCTGCAGTGTGGGGAATGACTCAGCACAAGGATCCTGGTGGCTGTTTGTTGAGGACCACTCTGTGTGGTTTCAGAGATTGTAGCCCCGAGAGAGCAAGCTCTGAAAGGGGCTAGTAAGTCTCCCTGGAAAACCAGGTTAACATAGGTGGCAGGCATGACCCACGGGTTCCCATGGGAATCAGGCCTGAAATGCACATTTTGTCCTTTGAAGCTTGCTCTGCCTAGCAACAGCCCTGTCGGTATAACCCAGGTGTTTGCACTCAAGGCATAAGGAGTGAAACTCCCTACTTCATGATATACGCCTTTATAACCATCTGGTGTCTGTATATCTTAAAGACCCTGACCTGAAAAGATTTCTGCATTTCTTCAATCGTTATCTCTAGATAGTGTCAAGTTTTTTATGACTATAGCTTTTTGAACACTGATAAGCTGCACACGTATGCTGTATCTCCCTGCACTTCCCAACCCTAATGAAAGCCGTGTTGGAGAAGGGCTCGGGACATTTTCCATTAGAGGGAATTGCCACCCCCCTTCCCGCTGAGACGACGAGATTGTAGCCGGGAAGACTCTTCATTCTCATCCACAGCATCCGGGAGAACCTCACTGGCTGAAGTTCCCCACAGCTGTTCCTTCGGTTCCCTCGCCAGAGCCACCAACCCCAGACTCGTCTCAAGGGTCTCTAGTCCACTCTGCCCTCTCCCTGCCAAAGCTCAGGGTAGGTGGCTGCAAATGAAAGTTTGTGTATTGACCCTTTTATAAGGCTCTCTGTGTCTCCAGCCATTTCTACCTGGCAGACAGAAACGCTGCTGTTTTTTCACAGCTGGCTGTTACCTGGGTTCCTTTCTGGCTCTGGTGCTGTAGGCTGGGGAGCCCGGCTTGGGGTTTTGATCCCGCTGTTCCCAGGGGGGAACCCCCCAGCCACTGAGGTATCACTCTGGAACTTCAGCTACCACCTGGAGGAGCCCAGCCAGCCCTCTGGAGCCTCCTCCACACTCCCCCCCAGTCTTGTGGTGAAGTGGTTTCTTCTGTCTGTCCTTGTTTGTAAGGCTTCTCTCCACCAACATTCAATTGGTTGTTGAGGATGATTTCTCTTCAATTCAGTTGTGATTCCAGATTGGTCATGGAAGGAGGTCAGCGTAGCTTCCACGTACTCCTCCGCCGTCTCGGATCACCCCAGTGCTGTTAATTTTAATAGCACCTTACAGCTGGACCTACTTGCTGGTCCAGTTTTATGGCCCTCAGAAAAGACCCTCAGCTGTAAACTAGGGAAATGGACCATTTTTTGATATTTTTTGTTCCATCTACTTTTTCCTTTTTTCATCTTTACCTAACTCCCTTTGAACTGATTTTTTTTAAATTTTTATTTATTGACTTTTGAGACAGAGAGAGGAAAGGAGAGATAGAGGGAGAGAGACATGTAAAGAAGGAGGTGGGCAGGGAGGGAGAGAAAGAGGGACAGAGAATCATCAATTTTTTATTCCACTTAATTATGTATTCACTGGTTGACTCTTGTACGTGCCCAAACTGGGGATCAAATCCACAACCTTTCATATAGGGGGCAATGTACCAACCAAGCTACTCAGCCAGGGCCATACTGATTATTTTTCAGTATTCAATTTTATTTCTTTTATGAGCTTATAATTTATTTTTCTTTCTTTTGTTTTATAACATTTCCTCTAAAATATACACAGCCTATCTTCACATAATATTATACCACTGCATGCGCTGTGTAAGCATCTAACAATACTACACATCACTTTCCCCTGCCCCACTTCTTTACGCTACTGACATGTCAATTTATTTCTATGCATGTTATAAGCCTCCAATTTTATCTTTCCTTTAAAGTCAGTTATCTTTTTAAAAGTTCAAAAATTTTAAAAAAATGTCTTTTATATTTATCACATACAAGTCCTGTCCAGAAAAGAACAATCATTGTTAATATAATGGGAATGGTTTGCATGACATCTATGTAACCTGGCAGCCAAGGACGGCGGGCTAGAATGCATATATGGGAACACCGACAGCTTTACTGCACTGGTCAGCGGGGGTGGTAGACGCCATTGACTCAGCACGTGTACTGTGTGGTCATTACATTCAAAATGAGTGAACAGAGCAATGAATCTGCATCAAATTTTGCATTAAGCTTGAACATTCCTCCATGGAAACTATTCAGATGATTCAGAAGGCCGCAGCTATGGGCAACTGGTGATTGGAAGCTTCATCACAACAGCATGCCTTCTAATGCACTGCATCTCATGCAGAGTTTTTTGGTGAAACATCAAATCACCCAGGTGACTCAGCCCCCTACAGCGCAGATTTGGCATCTTGCGACTTCTGGCTTTTCCCAAAATGGAAATCACCTTTGAAAGGGAACATATTTCAGACTGTTGATGAGATTCAGGAAAAAAACAATGGGACAGCTGATGGTGACTGGGAGAACTGCGTGAGGTCCCAAGGTGCCTAATTTGAAGGGGACTGTGGAGTCACTGTCCTAGGTACAATGATTCTTGTACCTTCTGTCTTCTTCAATAAATGTCTCTATTTTTCATTTTACATAGCTGGATACCTTCTGGACAGACCTCGTATTTTACAATTTCTTACACTCTCCATTCCTTTCCAAAGATCAAAATTTCCACCTGCTAGTATTTTTTTTTTTGTGCCTAAAGAACTCCCTTTAAGACTACGTGTAGTGCAAGTCTGCTGAAAATGAATTCACTCGGACTTTTCTCAAAAGTCAATGCCTTTGCAAGTCATGTATCTCAAAAGGGATTAATATCCATAATATATAATGAATCTTTACATCTCAACAGCAAAAATATACAAATCAAAAAATATGCCATGAACTTGAATAGACACTTCTTCAAAGATCAAATACAGCCCTGGTTGATGTGGCTCAGTTGGTTGGAGTGTTGGCCTGTAAACTGAAATTTCACAGGTTCGAATCCTGGTTAGGGCACATGCCTGGATTGTGGGCCAGTCTCTGTTTGGGGGCATGAGAGAGGCAACCAATCAATGTTTCTCTTGCCCGTCAGTGTTTCTCTCCCTTTTTTTCTCCCTCCCTTTTCCTCTGTCTAAAAAATAAAATCCTTAAAAAGAAAAAAGAAATTCTGACACATGTTGCAGCATGGGTGAACCTTGAAGGCATTATGCTAAGTAAAATAAGCTAGTTACTACAGCACACATACTATATGATTCCATGTAGAAAATCTTTGTTGTTGTTTTCTCATGGTGCCTTTGTTTAGAATAAGTTATTATTCTCTCCTCTTTTTTTTTTGTTTGAAGAAGTTAAGGATTGGTGTCAATTCTTTAAATGTTTGGCAGAGTCCTGACTGTCATGGCTCAGTTGGTTGGGCATTGTCCGGCAAACTGAAAGGTAACCCATTTGACTCCTGGTCAGGGCACGTGCCTCGATTACAGGTTCGGTCCCCGTAGGCGTGTACAGGAGGCAACCAATTGATGCTTCTCTCCCTCTCTTTCCCTCTCCCTTCCCCTCGCTCTAAAATTGAAAATATTATTTAAAAATAAATAAATAAATGTTTGGTAGTTTTCGCCAGTGAAGCCCTCTGGTCCTGGACTTTTCTTCCTTTGGCAGTGAGTTTTTTCTATTACTGATTCACTCTGTTTATATTTTCTATTTCTTCTTGAGTCAGTTATACTAATCTCTATTTCTAGTAACTTGCCCATTTCATGGCAGTTATCTAATTTTTTTCCTATATTCATTCATAGTATTCTTTTTTTTTTTTATTTCTTTAAGGCCAATGATAATGTCCTCACCTTCACCTCTGATTTCAGTTATATGCATTTTTGCTGTTTTTATCCTTTGCCAGTTTAGCTAACACTTTGTCAATTTTGTTGGTCTTTTCAAAGAACCAACTTTTGGTTTCACCAATTCTCTATATTGTTTCCTATTTTCTATTTTATCTTCACTTTAATCTTTATTATTTCCTTTCTTTGTTAGTGTTAGATTTAATCTGCTCCTCTTTTCTAGTTTCCTTAAGGGGAAAAGTTACTTGAGATGTTCCTTCTTC
>PVKU01006023.1:0-14654 GCA_004027475.1 Anoura caudifer
ATATGTCTTTCATACTTGTTGCTCTAATCCCTTCCCCTTTTCCCTGGATATTCCTATCCCTCTCCTCTCTTGTTCTCAATTTCAGTGTCTTTGGTTATATTATGCTTGTTTGTTTGTTTTTTTGATTAGGTTCCTGTTAGAGGTGAGATCATATGGTATTTGTCTCTCACCTCCTTAGCATAATGCTCTCCAGTTCCATCCATGCTGTCGCGAAGGGTAGGAGCTCCTTCTTTCGTCATTATTTTTTCAAATAGGTTTCCAATATCTTGCTCTCTCACTTCTCCTCCTGGCACCCCCATCATGTGAATGTTGGTATGCTTGAAGTTGCCTCAGAAGTTCCTTAAACTACATTCATTTTTTAATTCTTTTTTCTTCTTGCTGTTCTAATTGGTTGTTTTTTGCTTCCTTATATTACAAATCGCTGCATTGATTCTTGACTTCATTTACTCTATTGTGAATTCCCTGTAAATTGTTCTTTATTTCAATTAATTACCTTTTGTTTCTGACTAGATTTTTTTATGCTGTTGAGGTCCTCATCAAGTCCCTTGAGCATCCTTATAACCAGCATTTTGAACTCTGCATCTGGTAGATTGCTTGTCTCCAATTTGTTTAGTTCTTTTTTCTGGAGTTTTGCTCTGTTCTTTCATTTGGGACATGTTCCTTTGCCTCATTTTGGCAGGTTCCCTTTGCCTGCTTCTATGTATTAGGTGGAGCTGCTACATCTCCCAGCCTTGGTAGAGTAGCCTCATATAATAGGTGTTCTGTAGAGTCCAGCAGCATGGCCTCCTTTATTACTTAAGCTGGGTACTCAAGGTATGACCAATGTGTGGGCTGTGTACACCCTCCTATTGTTGAGCCTGGATTGCTATTGGCTTGTCAAGGTCAGCCACCAACTGTGTTCTGTCTGGGGTCACACAGCATAAGCTACAAAGTGATCTGCAGATGGCTGCTACTTGTGCTGGGCTTGGAGGTGCCAGCAGAGGCCAAGCTGTGAACTAAGGCCAGCTGCTGCTAGCGCTGGGCCTGGAGCCACTTAGCAAGATGTATGGGGTTCACTGAAACCAAATGCGTGTTTGACAGAATTTAGGAAAATCTGAAGCATGGGCCAAGACAAGCCACTCATATAGAAAAGCCACCCAAAACAGCTTGGGTAGAACAAAAAGCTGGGTGGGGCAGGGCCCCAAGGATCACTAGAGCGGAACAAACAGTGTGAGCCAGCTTGATGGCATCTCAGATGTGGAGCCCACCTGCCCACTCTGTAACTCTGTGGTGTGAGGTGGGGGGCAGGGGAGGTGGGGAGTGGGTGACTCAGAAAATGAACAACGGCCTCTGCCAACGCTTTTGTCTGGGATAAAGTCGCCCGCAGTTCTCACCTTGATGCTGGACAAATCAGTTTCTCCTTGTATGTCTCTGATGCCTTTCAATCTGCAGTCCCCATGATGGAGCTCAGAGGGACTGAGGCCAAGTAAGTCTGGGCACAGGGCCTTTAAGAGAAACTGCCTGAGACTTCAGCAGTTTTTGTCTTCCACAGCCTCAATCCTCATTGGTTTTACAGCCTCAAGTTATGGGTTCTTATCTTCCTGGCACTGGAAACCTGGGCTGAGGAGCCTGGTTGGGGGCTGGGACCCCTCACTCCTGAGATATCCCTTCTGATTCTTATCTGCCACATGTGGGTGTGGAACAAGCCTGTTCCAAATCTCCACCCCTCCTGCTAGTCTCAGTATAGTTTCTTCTTTAATTCCATGGTTGTCAGACTTCCATTCAGCCCAGTTTCTGATGGTTATGAATGATGATTGTTCTATAGTTCAGTTGCAATTTTGATATAGTCGTGAGAGGAGGCAAGCTGTGTTTACCTATGTCACCATCCACACTGGAAGTCCATCCTACTTTGTATTAACAATGTGGAGCCCTGGCCAGTGTGGCTCAGTTGGTTAGAGCATTGTCCCATGAACCAATATATCACAAGTTCAATTCCAGGTCAGGGCACATGCCTAGATTGTTGGTTTAGTATTCAGTTGGGGTGCATACAAGAGGCAACTGATTCATGTTTGTCTCACACACTGATGTTTCTCTCCCTCTCTTTCTCAAGTCAATAAACATGTCCTTGGATGAGGATTAAAAAAGAGCATAGAACAGATCAGAAAGATCATTATTAATTAGTGAAAACTCATAATTTTGAAAAAATCTTAAAAGAAGCAAAATCTGCATGCATTGTTTTACTTTCAGCATTATAAAACAGGCAAAACTTTTTCTCATAATTAGTTTTAGAAAACAAGGTTTAATAAATAGAAAAAATGAAAACACTTCAAATTTATAGTTTTTGATATGCATGATGATTACTAAAGTCATTATTATTTTTATGTGTTTAATTTCTCAGCACAATAAATCTATTTTTAGAAAGAATAGTAAAGGTATTCTTTATATTATTTCTTTGCAGGACTCTTCAAAATTCCCTGATAATGAGGTTTTATTTATATAGTCACTTATCACCATGGTCCCTGCTCTGCTTTCTTCATATTTATATTCTTTGCAGGGAGCTGCTAATACTTCCTAAAATATATAATAACTACTGTCAGCTGGTAGTCAAGTTAGTTATATACCTAAAGCTATTATACTTGAAGACACTTTGCAATTAATACCAAATTACATTGTCAGGTTTTATTAAACATTTATTTAACATAAATATAAGCCCTTCTGAATCAATTAATTTTTATATAACAGAACTTTTAATTTTCAGGAAGTCCACACTGAGAAGCCAACAACATTTTGCAAAAAATGCATTTTTTTCCTTTTAAACAAGTCACAGAGCATTTCCTGTGGGCCAAACAACAAATGTTTACCTAAACTCTAATCTTAGCAGCAGTCCCCCACACTAACTGGCAGAATGGGCTGGTCGGTTAGGAATTAATCTCTACACCCAGTTCTTGAGCACTATACCTAAAATACTACAGTTGGAAAAGTTGATATTATGGTATTTTTAAAACAAAACACTTTAGAAACATTGACTCTTTTCCTTTATTACAAATAAGGAAACTAAACATCCCTCCCCACCTTGTGCACAGCGACTTCCATCCTGTTGGCTTTTCTCATCCAAGAAAAAAAAAGTATTGAAACCAGATATTTTCTTGCACAATATTCCTCTTTTTCCCAGAGAAAGAAAAAACATTTCCAGCCATTAACATATGGGAACTTGCATACCTTGAAATGTTTGAGGATTTTAGAGGCAGTTTAAGATGAAGATTAATATAGTTTAATAATTAAGAAACAGACCGTTTTCAGCCAATAATAATTTTTGTATATGTTAGGCATTTTATTAGATACTGAGGAGCCAGAGATGAATAAATGGCTCTCTAATCTGAAGGATCTTTCAGGCTAGGGAGGAGGGAAAATAACAAATAACTGTTACTCAGTATACTGATGTGTAGTAAAGTTGCATGTAATACACCAGGAAGCAGAGAAGGTACAGAAACCACCTTCCAAACAAATTTAGAGTAACTTTTTATATCTGATTGCTTTTCTTCTGACCCTGCTTGCCTTTTAAATAAAAAACATTTAAATACTGGTATTTTAAAATTGATGTTTTTGGTACTGTGCTATATGGCATTTCATCAAACTACTTATTAAATCTATAACATATAGTGTTCATTGATCCCAGTATTCCCTTATCTAATAAATCCATCATTACATTAAAGATAAAGAAAGGAGTAATCCTCTGTAAATTTTCTTTAATAAATTTGTATTATTGATCACTTTTTAGACATTTTGTTCTCAAGTGTTTACTTATCAATAGCATTTCTTGGGTCATAAATTTAAATTAATCTATAAATCATGTGGCTCAACTTTGTGATAACTTTCTAGACTTTTATACTACTATTTACATCCCAGAGTGGAAGTGCCTCAGTCTAAACTATGTAAATCGCCGACTGCCAACCAATGTGCTGCAAAAATTTTTAAAACATGCAATACCTGACTGTTTAGTCAGGGGTACTGACCTCTTTTCCCTTAGAATGTCAAATAAAAAAATAACTACAGCCAACACAACAATAGCCATATGGAATGAATGACTCGTGCGTTGCTGAATTTTAGTAATTACTTTATGTGTGCCCTGAAATGAAAAAGGTTGAAAATCACTGATGTAGGGCACTGAGCCTAAAAGGAAGTTGAATAGGCTGTCATAATATTGTTATATTAAAAGTGTGATTGGGCAACTCTTAGATAAGCTCTTATCTAAGCTCTTTTCTTAGTATATCCCTCACATCCTCGCTGGCCATATGACTTTTTTAAAGTATAATAATAAAAATCATTAAGATAAAAATATACATAAAATCTATCAATTAATACATTGTTTTCTATAAAATTTCATAGGCATATAAATCATTTAGTTCTCAGAAAAATTCTATGAAACACTACTTAATATCCCTACATTAAACATTAAGTAGATAGTCTAAGCAGGACTTCAAAATTGACTTTGCTGAAATTTCACAGTGACATATTTCCTAATCTAAAATTTAATACTCCTATTTGTTCTAAATATCTCCATTTATACTAAAATATATAGCAATATACAATTATGATTGTAAACTTCAATATACTGAAATATCTATAAAGCAAACTATAAATGACCGAAGATTATTATAATTAATCACAAAAATCACATAAAGAAAGTAGACAGACTCTGGGGTTAGACTCAAAATTCAGCTCTTACTGTGTGACCTTAAGTGAATGATTTAAATTCTCTGAGCTTCTGCTCTTCTTCTGTAAAACGTGAACAATAATACATTGCACATAGTACTGCTGTGGCAAATGAACTCTACGTAGGGGAAAAGTACAGGGCAACAGTGGCATAGAGAAGGCACTTCATAAGTAGTAGCTAATATTTATTTTAGGAGTTGACATTATTTTGAAGTTGTTAAAACTATTTTTGATAATGACAAACTCCAAAGTTCAATTTGAAGATCTTATGAATTTATTTTGTCAATGAATTTCAAATAGCTAATTAAAAATTAACAACAAATCAAAAGAGATCAAGAAAAAAACAGAGAATACAACAACAAAAAGACAATCAACAAAATGGCAATAAGCACATATCTACTAATAATTACTTTAAATGAAACTGGACTAAATTCTCCAATCAAAGGACATAGGGTGGCTGAATGAATTAAAGTCATGAGTCATCTATATGCTGCTTATAATAGGCTCACTTTACATGTAATGACACACACAGACTGAAAGTGAAGGTATGGAAAAAGATATTCCATGCAAATAGAAACAAAAAATAGCCGTGGTAGCCATGTTTGTATCAGACAAAAATAGACTTCAAAACAAATAATGTAAAAAAGAGACAAAGAAGAACATTATGTAATTTTTCAAGGGGTCAATCCAAGAAGAGAATATAACAACTGTAAATATCTACACTCCCAACATAGGATTATATAAAGCAAATATTAATGGACATAAAAGTATTAATTAACAGTAGTGCTATAATAGTTGGGGAGTTTAATATTCAACTTACCTCAAAGGATTGATCATTGAGACAGAAAATTAGTAAGGAAATAATGGCCTTAAACAGCACATTATACCAGTTTCACTTAATAGACATTATAGAACAACATTTCATCCAAAAACTATAGATGAGACATTTTTTTTCAAATGCACATGAAACATTTTCCAGGATTGACCACATATAAGGCATAAAACTAGCCTCAATAAGTTCAAGAAGATTGAAATTATATCAAGCAAATTTTCTGACAACAATAACATGCAACTAGAAATCAACTACAAAAAAATGAAAAGAAACCCAAATACACAGAGATTAAATAACATGATTCTAAACAACCAATGTCCAAACTTTTAGTTTCTCTGCACCATAATGGAAGAAGAAGAGTTGTGTTGGGCCACACATTAAATACACAAACACTAGCAAAAACTGATGAGCATAAAATATCTGTGCATAATTTTCTTGATATCCCCCACCACAGATAAGCAAAAAAAGTCCTCACTTAATAACCCTAATCATACAGCAGCCCTTTCAATAATCTTTTAAAATCATTGAGCAGGTCCCAAGTTGTTGATCACTAATGTAGAAAATGTACACATCTAAGTAATAAACCTTAGTATAAAACCAACTAATAAAACTAAGCAATGTTTTTTAAGTAAATTTGCGATTTTGTGCTGGGCCACAGTCATAGCCATCCTGGGCTTCGTGTGGCCTATAGGCCGCAGGTTGGACACCCCTGTCCTATGAGGTCAGTATTACCCTGGTACCAAAACCAAAGATGATCCAAAAATACAGAATTACAGGCCAATATCCCTAATGTACATAGATGTTAAATTCTCAACAAAATACTAGCAAACTGAATTCAACAATACATTAAATACATCGTGATCAAGTGGAGTTTATACCAGAGAAGCAAGTGTTGTTCAACACCTGCAAAACAACTGTGATTCACCACATCAATGAAACCAAGGATGAAAATCATATGATTATCTCGGCAGATGCAGCAAAGGTATTTGACAAATTCAAGATTCACTTACAATAAAAACTCTTAACAAAGTGGGTACAGAAGGAACTTACCTCAACTTGAAAGAGCCTATGTTATGACAACCGCACAGCTAACATTATGTTCAATGGTGAAAAGCTGGAAGCCTTACCTCTAAAATCAGGAAAATACAATTATGCCAACTCTCACCACAAGTCATTTAATATAGTGTTGGGAGTCCTGACCACAGCAATCAGACCAAAAAAATTAATTAATTAATTAATGGCCTCCAAATTGAAGAGGAAGAAGTAAAACTGTCACTATTTGCATATGACATGATGCTATATATAGAAAACCCTAACAAAGTCACCAAAAAATTAATAGAATTAATAAAAAAATTCAAGGAATTAGCAAGATATGAAATTAATAGATAGAAATCTGTCATATTCTTGTATACTAATGACAAAATCAGAAAGAGAATTTTTTTAAATCCCATTTACAATTTCATGAAAAAATACCTAGTAATAAATTTAACCAAGTAGGTGAAAGATTTGTATTTGGAAAACTATAAGATACTGAAGAAAGAAACTAAAGAGGACACAAATAAATGGAAGGATATACAATGCTCATGGACTGAAAAGTAATATTGTTAAAATGACCATGCTATCCAAAGCAATCTACAGATACTACTCAGTTCCTATCAAAATACCAAATATTTTCATTTCAGGACTGGAACAAATAACCCTAACATTTATATGGAACCACAAAAGACTGCAAATAGACAAAGCAATCTTGAAAAAGAAAAACTAAGTTGGAGTTATCACACTCTCTAACTTCAAACTATACTGCAAAGCTATAATAATCAAAACAGTATGATACTGGTAAAAAATGAAAGAAAGAAAACAGATACAAAGATCAATGGAATGGAATAGAGAACCCAGTAATAAACCCATGCTTATATGATTAATCTACTACAAGGGAAGTGAGAACACAAAATGGGGTAAAGACAGTGTCTTCAAATAAATGGAGTAAAGAAAATGAGACAGATACATGCAAAAAAAATGAAGTGGGTCTACTCTCTTACACCATATACAAAAACAAACTCACAGATTTAAATGTCAGGCTTGAAGCCATAAAACTCCCAAGAATAAACTTAGGTAGTTCGTAATATAAGTCTGAGTAATATTGTTTTGGATATTTCTCTTTGAGCAAGGAAACAAAAGAAAAAATAAACAAATGGGACACTATCAAGAGTTTAGGAGATGGAGAGATTGAGCAAGAAGGAAAAAGGACTCGTGGACATGAAATAAAAATGAAGGATAAGGTATCTCAACCTATAATGTGAACAGGAAAAGTGTATGCTATCCACTGAACTATGTTCCCCCAAAATTATTAAAACCCTAACCCCCAATTAAAAAATAAAAATTAAAAAATGCTTGTGCACAGTGAAGGAAACCATGAACAAAAGACAACCTACTGAATGAGAGAATATGTTCCCAAATGATTTATCCAATAAGTGGTTGATATCTAAAATATATAAGGAACTCATACAATTCAATCACAAAAAAATAAACGATCTGATCAAAAAACAGGCAGAGAACATGAAAACACATTTCTCCAAATAAGACATACAGATGGACAAAGAGGTGAGAAGATGCTCAACACCCCTGATAATCAGGGAAATGCAAATCAAAACTATAATGATATACCACTTCACTGAAGTCATCATGGCTATAATCAAAAGTCAACAGATAATATGTGCTAGTGAAGATACAAAGAAAAGAGAGCTTTCCTGACTATTGGTGAGACTGCAAGTTGGTGAAGCCACTATGGAAAACAATATGGAGACTCCTCAAAATAATTAAAAATAGATCTATCGTACTACTTAGCAAAGTAAACTTCTGAGTAGTTATCCAAAGAAAACAAGAACACAATTTCAAAAGGATATATGCACTCCTATGTGCACTGTAGCATTATTTACAATAGCAAAGACATGAAAGAAACCTAGATATCCATCAATAGATGAATGGATAAGAAAGTGGTATATAGAAGAGGGGACCCTCCAATAAATGGAATTATCTTCTGGAGGATGGGATCCTTATAGCATAGTCTTACCCGGCTAGGTGAGTGTTCTAGGAACCTACCTGTATCAATGTACCAGCTGGTATTGTTGTGAGAAGCTGCATTCAGCTTCAGTGAATTTTTTTGAAGGCTCTTTCAATGCCTTTGCCCATTTTATGATGGGTAATTTATGAGCACACCTGCTCACACTACACTGAGTGTTCAGCAATTTTTTGACCAAAAATGGCATGACCCCCATGCGCTACCCTCCCTATTCACCTGATCTTGCTCCAAGCGACTATTTTTTGTTTCCCCAGATGAAAAGAGTCTCCAGAGAGCTGGTGTGTCTCAGTGAATTGAGTGCTGGCCTGAGAACCAGGAGGTCACCAGTTTGGTTCCCAGTCAGAGTACATGCCTGGGTTGTGGAGCAGGTCCATGGTGGAGAACACAAGAGGCAGCCACACATTGATGTTTCTCTCCCACTCTTTCTCCCTCCCTTCCCCTCTCTCTAAAAATAAATAAATAAAATCTTTTTAAAAGAGGGAGGTGTTTTGCTGATGTGGAAAAGGTAAAACAAAAAAATAGCAGAAGCACTAAAAAACATCAGAATCAATGAGTTCAAAAACTGTTTTTGAGCAGTGGAAAAAATGTCTTTATAGGTATATTGCATCAAATGGAGAGTACTTTGAAGCTGACAAGTTTAAACATGTAAGAATAAATACACAATTTTTTATAAATGAATTCCGGTTTTGGGGGGTCCTCCCCATATGTGTGTGTATATGTATATGTGTGTGTATGTATTATGCATCAATAAAAAATAATGAAATCTTGCCATGAGTGGACCTAGGGGGTATCATACTAAGTGAAATAAGTCAGATACTGAAATAAAAGTACCATATGGTTTCACTTTTATGTGGTAACTTTAAAAATCAAACAAATAGTATTTGTCTTTCTGGCTTATTTCACGTAGCATAATGCTCTCCAGTTCCATCCATGCTGTCGCAAAGGGTAGGAGCTCCTTCTTTCTTTCTGCTGCATAGAATTCCATATGATCTCACCTTTAATGGAACCAAATCAGCAAAACAAACAAGCAAGCAAACATAACCAGAGATATTGAAATTAAGAACAATCTGACAGTAACCAGAGGGGAGGTGGAAGGGGATAATGGGGGGAAAGAGGGGAAGAGTTTTCAATAACAACTACAAAGGACACATGGACAAAACCAAGGGGGGCACGTGGAATCAGGGAAGGAAATAGGAATGGCTGGGGTTGAGGGCGGAGAAGTTGGTGGAAAATGCACACAACTGTACTTGAACAACAATAAAATAAAATAAATAATAAAAAAATAAGATTTCATGATTCAACTCTAAAAAAAAATCAAACAAATGAACAAACAAAACAAAACAAAAACATACTCACAGAAACAGTCCTAAGGGATGGGGGGGAGGGAAGATGGCGGCGCAGTAGGAAGGAGCATATTTCACTTCCCCCTACACACAGGAGAATATTCTGGCCGATTTACATCGGAACGGAGCAAACAGCCATCAGAAATACAGCATATTTGAAATCAGGAGATCAAATATTGTAGTGGACACTGAAAAACCAGACGGTAAGGAGAGTGCTTCAGAACAATAAGAGCCCAAAGGGCAGTGTGGACACCAGGGCCGGGACTGAGGCCCCCGGGGGGCTCTCACCAGGGTCGCCACAAGATTAGGGAGGGAGCTGGGTCAACCGCTCCCTCTCCAGCCGAACAAAATTTTAGCGGCACTGGGATAAACCCAGTTGCTTGAAATCTCAAAGAGAGGAGTTGGGGTCTCAGTGGCAGACAAGCTGGGGCTGTGAACACCCACGCATATCCAGGGGAAGGACCGCTTACCGGAGCTCGCCTGATTGTTGGTGGCCAGCGCCACTGGGTCAGCCACACACCTGAGCTCCCGGGGCCTTTGGCTCCCGGCACCCGAGGGACAGCTGCAGGCGTGGGCTTACGGGAGGCCGGTGCCCACGGGTCCTTTGGCTCCTGGAGCCATTGAGACAGCCACGCACCTGGGCTTGCAGGACCTCCAGTGCCCAGCGCCATTGGAACAGGCGCAGGCCCACGGGTCGGCTGTTCCGCTGCTCGCCTGAGCTCGTGAAGCCTCCGGTGCCCGGTGCCAGAGGGGCAGCCACGCGCCTGAGCCCGCCTTCCATCGGGGACGATTGTGTGAGGATTGGCGCCTGTGTGTGACCACAGGTGTCTGCGAGATCATAGGCACTTGCGTGAAACTGGGATAGGCACACGCATCCTCAGAACTTACACCTGAGGCCCTGGATAGAGAGGCCCAGGGCTACCTCTGAGGACAGTAGCGCAAAGATACCTGAGCGCTGAACAGGGACAAAAGCGATACTGTCACCCCTAGACCATTGCAGCCAGCAAGACCAGAAACAACAGCTCAGCAAGATTAAAAACAGCAAGAGCTGTTGGGTTTTTTAATTTTATTTTTTTCTTTTTTCTTGTTGCTTTTTTCTTTTTTTCTTTTTTCTTTTTAAATTTTATTTTTTTCTATTTTTTTTATTATTTTTATCTTTTTTAACCCCTCAACGCCCTTTGCTTTGCATATCTTCTTTCTTGCCTTATTCCTTCTTCCTTTCTTTCCAATTTTATCTCTTCTTTCTTCCTCTTTTTTCTTTTTCTTTCTTCTCTTCTTTCCTCTTTTTTTTCTTTTTCTTCTCTTCTTTCTTCTGTTTCCATTTTTTCCTCTTTTCTCTTTATAAATACCCACGCATAAGACAAAAACAAAACAAAACAAAACAACAACAAAAAACCAACCCTGGAACTGTGAAAAAACCAGAGATGATCCCAAGGAGGGGGCATTTCAACAGATAAGACAGTGGAAACTGTGAACACCAGGATACCTGAAGCAGACAGCTCCACTGAATCTCACAGGTGTTCTACCACAGAAGTTCACACCATAAACCCAGGGAGCCAGAACAGATTAATTTAAGAATTTAAGGCCAATAAGAAGAACCTCAAAAACAATGGGAAGACAAAGAAATAATCCCCAAATGAAAGGAAAAGAGGAAGCCCCAGAAAGAATGCTAAATGAAACAGAGGCAGCTCAACTGTCAGATTTTGAGTTCAAAACAATGGTTGTCAGGAAGCTCCACGAGCTCTCAATGAGCTACCAGAAACTACAGGAAAGCTACGATGAACTTACTGCACACTATATCAACATGAAAAAGGAAATAGAAACTATCAACAAGGGCCAAGAGAAAATGAAGAATACAATTTCTGAACCGAAGAACACAGTGGAAGGAATGAAAAGCAGAATTGATGAAGCAGAAGATCGGATTAGTGAGTTGGAGGACCAAGTAGAAAAAAGCACCCAAAGAGCAAGAAAAGGAAAAGAGGCTCAAAAAGAATGAATAGGGATTAAGAGAAATGCAAGACAATATGAAACGTAATAATATCCGTATAATAGGGATACTAGAAGGAGGAGAAGAAGAGCAAGGGGTAGAAAACCTATTTGAAAAAGTAATGATGGAAAACTTCCCTAATTTGATGAGAGAAAAAGTCACACAAATCCAGGAAACACAGAGAGTACCAATCAGGAGGAACCCAAAGAAGCCCACTTCAAGATACATCATAATTAAAATGGCAAAATTCCAAGACAAGGAGAGAATCTTAAAGGCAGCAAGGTAGAAAAAGGAAGTAACGTACAAGGGGGCTCCAATAAGGCTGGCAGCTGACTTCTCAATGGAAACACTCCAAGCTAGAAGAGAATGGCAAGAGATATTCCAAGTAATGAGAACCAAAGGCCTGCAACCAAGACTACTTTACCCAGCAAGGCTTTCAATCAAGAGAGAAGGCCAAATAAGGAGCTTCCCAGACAAAAGAAGTCTCAAAGAATACACCTCTACCAAACCAGTTCTGCAAGAGATGCTAAAGGGACTGTTTTAAGGAAAGAAAGGAAAAGGGAGAGAGAGAGAGAGGAACATAGGTATGAAAATGACAATGAATCAGTACTTATCAATAATAACATTAAATGTAAATGGATTAAATGCTCCAATCAAAAGGCATAAAATAACTGAATGGATAAGAAAGCATGACCCACACATATGCTGCCCACAAGAGACCCACCTCAGGACAAAAGACCTACACAGACTCAAAGTGAATGGCTGGAAACAAATTTTCCAAGCAAATGGACAGGAAAAAAAAGCCGGGGTAGCAATACTCATATCAGACAAAATAGACTTAAAAAGAAGGGCCACAAAGAGTGACCCAGAAGATCACTTCATAATACTCAAGGGAAGAATCCACCAAGAAGACATAAGCATTGTAAATATATATGCACCCAACATAGGAGCACCTAAATACATAAAAAAAATCTTAGAGGACTTCAAGAAAGATATTGACAGCAATACAATTATAGTAGGGGATTTTAACACCCCACTGTCAAAAATGGACAGATCTTCCAAACAAAAAATCAACAAAGATATTGTGGCATTGAACAACATTCTGGATGAAATGGGATTAACTGATATATAGAGAGAGCCCTTCATCACAAAGAAACTAAATACACATTCTTTTCTAATGCACATGGAACATTTTCAAAGATAGACCACATGATAGGACACAAAACAAGCCTCAACAAATTCAAGAAAATTGAAATCATAGCAAGCATTTTCTCTGACCACAAGGGACTGAAACTACAAACCAACCCTGATGGGAAAAACCCAAAATCCTCAAAATCATGGAGACTGAATAGCATGTTATTAAACAATGAATGGGTCAAGAATGAAATTAGGGAAGAAATCAAAAAGTTTCTGGAAACAAATGAAAATGAACTCACAACGACCCAAAACATATGGGACACAGCGAAGGCAGTCCTCAGAGGGAAATTCATAGCGATACAAGCCTACCTAAAAAAGATCGAACCAACAACTTAACCCTACACCTACAAGAACTTGAGGAACAACAACAAAGATAGCCCAGAGCAGGTAGAAGGAAGGAAATAACCAAGATCAGAGTAGAATTAAATGACATAGAGACTAAAAGCACAATTCTAAGGATCAATGAATCCAGGAGCTGGTTCTTTGAAAAGATAAACAAAATTGAGAAACCTTTAAGCAGGCTCATCAAGAAAAAAGGAGAGAGGACCCAAATAAACACAATCAGAAATGAAAGAGGAGAGATTACAACTGACACCACAGAAATACAAAGGATTGTAAGAAGTTACTATGAAGAACTATATGCCAGGAAATTTGAAAACCTAGGTGAAATGGACAAATTTCTAGAAAAATATAATCTCCCAAAACTCAACAAGGAAGAAGCAGAAAGCCTGAACAGACCAGTAACAGCAGAGGAAATAGAAGCTGTAATCAAGAAACTCCCAACACACAAAAGCCCTGGACTGGATGGTTTCACAGGAGAATTTTACAAAGCATTCAAGGAAGAGCTAACCCCTATCATTCATAGACTATTCCAAAAAATCCAAGAAGATGGAAAACTCCCAAACTCTTTTTATGAAGCCAGCATCATTCTAATCCCCAAACCAGATAAAGACACAACAAAGAAAGAAAACTTTAGGCCAATATCGCTGATGAACATAGATGCTAAAATCCTCAACAAAATATTGGCAAACCGCATTCAACAATATATTAAAAAGATCATACACCATGACCAAGTGGCATTCATCCCAGGGATGCAAGGTTGGTTCAACATTCACAAATCAGTAAACGTAATACATCACATAAACAAAAGCAAAGACAAAAATCACATGATCATATCAATAGATGCTGAAAAAGCATTTGATAAGGTACAGCACCCATTTATGCTAAAAACACTCAGTAAAGTGGGAACAGAGGGAACATTCCTCAACATAATAAAGGCCATGTATGAGAGACCTACAGCCAACATCAGACTCAATGACCAAAACCAAAATCTTTTCCACTAAGATCAGGAAAAAGACAAGGTTGTCCACTTTCACCACTTCTATTCAATATAGTATTGGAAGTCTTAGCCACAGCAATTAGACAAGAAAAGGAAATAAAAGGCATCCAAATTGGAAAGGAGGAAACAAAGCTATCATAGTTTGCAGATGACATGATAGTGTACCTAGAAAATCCTATAGACTC